>JANHFX010027439.1:0-17023 GCA_027560015.1 Chloroceryle amazona
GCAGTTTGTCTATATCACCCTCCCACACCCCCACCAGGGGAAGCACCATGTTCTTACAATGGTGGAAGCAACCACCAGATGGCTGGAAAAGTATCCGGTGCCCCATGCCACTGTCTGGAACACCGTCCTGGGCCTTGAAAACAAGTCCTGTGGTGACAAGGCATCCCAGAAAGAACTGAGTCAGACAGCAGGACTCATTTCTGAAACAACTGCATAGAATACCGGGCTGAAGAGCCCATGTCATTGAGTGGGTCTATCATATGCCCCATCACACACCAGCCTCCAGGAAAATCAAACAATACAATGGACTGTTAAAAACTACACTGAAAGCAATGGAGGTGGGACCTTCAAACACTGGGACATGCATTTAGCAGAGGTCAACTGATTAGTTAACAAAAGACGATTTGGCAGCCCAATCAAATCTCCCACGTACTGTAGAAGGGGATAAAATCCCTTTAGTGCACATGAATAATGTCTTAGGGAAGATGGTCTGTGTCAATCCTGCTTCATGCAAAGGTAAACTCATCCATAGGATTGCTTGTCCTCAAGGCCTGGCTGCACATGATAAGTGATGCAGAACTACAGAGATGTCCAATGTGTAACTCAAGGGTACTTAATTTTGTGTGAGAACAGCCAGTGAACTGAATTGTGTTGTTTATTGTTAAATAACTCTGCTGTCCATGACATAGAATGTTAGAACAACTGGTGGGTTTGTAAGGGCCCATTGATTGGTTGTCTCAAACATTGCCCCTATAAAGGAAAAGCATTTCTTGTAAAGAGACTGTGTGGGAGGTGTTTCAACATTGCTAACCACAGAGGAACACCATCAACCGCTAAACACAGAGGAACACCACCGTCTACTGTGAAAGAAGCAACTTGGTTAAAGAAAGCACCTGCCTACCCCCCCATTACTCAAACTGCACATGAGCCTGGACCTGGGGTCATTAGCCTCTCTTTTGGAGACCACTAAAGACCCCTCAGTGACAGTCCTGGGTATGTGCATCAGTCACAGGCGTCGTGTAACATGGAGGCAAAGCAATACAAAGCAGTTCTGAGAGGTAATTGACTATCTCCTGGAAGAGGAGGGGACAATAAATGATGAATATATGGACAGAGAGTTGGAAGCTTCTGTCACTGAGAGAGAGTACAGTCAATGGGATGCCATTGGAACATGTGGGTAGTATGCTCATCTATCCCTCTTCTTTCCAACTTTGTCTTCTTCTTTTCCCTTCCCTTCTCTTTTGCTAAGTTGTAAGAGCACTAATAAAGTGCCCTTGGCTGCCAAGTGACTTAATTTCACCCCAGAATAGTCCTTGGAGTCCTCAATCGTATTGGGGATCAAATTGCATCTTAACAGGGTTGTGTCCTGGGTTAAATTTGGATAAGACTAATTTTCAGCCAGGATAGACAACTGAACCAGACAATGGGATATTCAATACCATACTGATGTCATGTCCTCTATACAAGGGTGGGAGTGAGCTTGGCAAAGAGGCGGCTGGAGATTGAGATCATTAAATGGACATTTTGTCCTGTATTATTTACTTCATATATTGTTTCATTACCGTTATTACTTCTCCTTTTGTGTTGATCTCTTAAATTCTCCTTATCACAGCCCATGGGGATTTTCCTTTTTTTTCCTCTTATTCATCCCATCCTCCAGGGGATGGGGGGAATGTGGTTGAGCACCCTTATGTTGCTCAGTTCTTGGCTGGGTCTAAACCATGATAATACATAACCAATGTGTTTCATCAAATGCAAGAGAAAGAAACAATAATTAAGTGTCCACTGAGCTACGGAGATTAAACATAAGACATGGAATTCAGGACTTCTCCAAAGTATCTTACATTACCAACACATCTAAAGACAGGGTAATGCTGGGGATTTCACAGAACATTTCTAAAACTACATTTATTGCCAGAATGAAGATGGGGAACAGGGAGGAGTTAATTCTATGCACAAAAAGCTGCACAGAAAATTTGTTCCAGTTCAACTTTATGTTTAAGTGATGAATGGGCTTTGTATTAGCACTCCTTTTAGGATTATATACATCACCATATCTCACATCATGAATAAAATGGGAATAATTAAATCTACTATTACTGAAGAAATTAAAATCTTGTTCTATACATTCGAGTACCTAATTTTTCCTCAGAAACTCTGAAATACAGTATAGTACTATTATTTTCACTATTCAGAATTTGGTTCATTCAGCTCACCAACAAACTACAGTGTATTCAAAACTTGAATGTATTACATGAAAATACAATTATTTCCTTCAGGATATCAAATGTCATACCCAACAAACTACAGTGTATTCAAAACTTGGATGTATTACATGAAAATACAATTATTTCCTTCAGGATATCAAATGTCATACTATAAACTCTCTTGACTTAGCAATTTGCTTCTTTTTCAAGTTCAGCACCAATATTTCCCTAAAGCTGGATTCCAAAAGTCAAAATTGTGATGAGAATCCTGGGAAAAGAAAGTGAATTGTCTCTTCCTGAAAGAAATTAATACAAATGTAATGAGGAATGCTTTCAAGCCTTTTCTGAGGAATCAGCATATTTGGGTGCCTCTCTGAAGTTTCTTTACACCAAATGTACACAACATGGGAAATCAACAGTGTGAGTCAGAAATCTGTGCACAGTTCCCAGGCTGTGACCTCCTTGGAATCACAGTGAGACAGTGGGACAGCTCACAAGACGGCAGTGCTGCAATGGATGGTTACAGGCTCTACAGAAAGCACAAGCTGTGAAGAAAAAGGTATATTACTGTTCATTTGAGAGATCAGTGGAAGCCATAGAGATGTATATAGTGCATCCTATTCTTGGGACTGTTCCAGAGCCAGTCAAGAGCATACAGTCCAAGATTAGTAAGCAGACTAATATAGCTAGTATTGTGGTGGGTATCTGCTACAGAGGCCCTGATCAGAAAGAAGATGAGGCGCTCCTCAAACAACTAGGAGAAGCTTCACATTCACAGGCCCTGGTTTACACGAAGAACTTCCAACCATCCTCATGCTTGCTGGGAAGTCAACACAGCAGAGCACAAACAATGTATGATATTTTGGAATTTCATTGAGAACAACTTCCTGGCAGAGATAATCAAGGAGCTCATGAGATGGTGTAGGTCATTGTCCTAAGAAGAGATAGAAAGGCAAACAACAGGATCACATCCTGGATTTCAGGAAAATAGACCTTAACTTCTTCAGAGATTTACTTGGTAGAATCCCATCAGTTATGGCCCTACAGAGAAGAGTCCACGAAAGCTGGTTGATAAACTTCTGCAAGCTCAAAAAAGTTTCATTCCAAGACGCAGGAAATCACACAGAGGTGGCAGGAAGCCTGTGTGAAGGAGCGAGGAGGTGCTGATAAACTCAGATAAAAAAAAGGAAGGGTACAAGAGATTGAAGAAGGCACAGATGACCCAGAAGAAGTCTAGACATGCTTCTCAATTACAAACAGAGAGGGTTAGGAAAACCAAAGTTCACCTGCAGTTGAAACTGTCAAGGAATGTCAAAAACAACACGAAAGGGTACTACAAGTACATAAACAGGAAGGAAGACTAGAGAAAATATGGGTCCAGTGCTGAATGGGGGTGGGGACCTGGTAACAAAAGGCACGGAAAAGGCCAAGGTTCTCAACACCTTCTTTGCCTCAGTCTGTATCAGTAATGGGCCAGTATCCATAGGCTCTGAGATCAGAGTGATAGACTGGAGGAAGGAAGACTTACCCTTGGTGATGGAGGATTAGGTTAGAGAACACTTTACCAAACAACATGCACAAGTCCATGGGCCTGATGGGACACATCCACGAGTACTGACAGAGCTGACTGACATCACTGTGAGTCCACTCTTAATTATGTTTTAAAATTGGTCATGTCAATTAGAAGAGGTTTCTCAAGGCTAGAAGACAGAAAATGCCACTCCTGTCTTCAAAAAGTGCAAGAGGAAGGTCTCAGAAACAACAGATGAGCCTCACAACAATTCCTGGGAAGGTGATGGAGCAAATAGTCTTGGAAACCATTTTCAAATACATTAATGAAAAAAAAAAAGGTGATTTGTAGTAGTCTGCATGGATTTATAAGAAGGAAATCCCACTTAACCATATTTACAGACTTCTACAGTGATGTGTAGAGTTTGGTGGATGAGCGTAAAAAAGATGTTAGTTAGCTCAACTTTAAAAGGCTTTTGACACTGTGTCCTGTAATATCTTCATAGTTAATTATGATAAAGCAGAAAAACAAACAAACAAGCAACGCACCATCCCACTAGACTACGTCCTGAAATGTGCCATCTACATTATTTTTTAATACCTTCAGGGATGGTGACTCCCTGGGAAGCCCATTCCAACACCTAACTGGTCTTGCAGTAAAGAAATTCTTTATAATATCTGATCTGAACCTCCCCTGGCACAATTTGAGACAATTTCCTCTAGTCCTGTCATTATTTACTTAAGAGGCCACACCCACCTCACTACAACCTTCATTCAGGGAGTTGTAGAGGGTGAGAAGGTCTCCTCTCAGCCTCCTCTTCTCCAAACTAAACAATCCCAGTTTCCTCAGCCTCTCCTCACAGGACTTACTTTCCAGACCCTTCACCAGCTTGGTTGCCCTTCTCTGAACTCTCTCCAACAACTTAATGTCTTTCTTGTGGTTAGGGGAACAGAACTAAACACAGTACTCAAGGTGCAGCCTCACCCATGCCAAGTACAGGGGCATAATCACTTCCCTTCTCGTTCTGGACACACTATTCCTGATATAGGATGCTGTTGGCCTTCTTGGCCACCTGGGCACACTGCTGGCTCATGTTCAGCCAGGTGTCAACCAGCACCCTCACGTCCTTTCCTGACGGGCAGCTTTCCAGACACTCTTCCCCAAGCCTGTAGTGTTGCCTGGGGTTGTGACCAAAATGCAGGACCCGGCACTTGGCCTTGTTAAACCTCATCCTATTGACCTTGGACCATCAATCCAACCTGTCTAGATCCCTCTGCGGATCCTTCCTACCCTCAAGCAGATCTACCCTCCCACACAATTTGATGTCATCTGAAAACTTGATGAGGAAGCACTCAATCTCCTCATCTAGATCATTGATAAATATATTGAACAATACTGGCCCAAAACCTGAGTTCCCCCAACTGGATTTAACTCCATTCACTACAACTCTTTGGTCCTGGGCTGCCAGACAATGCCAAAGATGTCTATCATTATAAAATCATAGAATCATAGAATGGTTTGGGTTGGAAGGCAGCTTTAAAGGCCATCTAGTCCAACTCCCCTGCAGTTAACAGGAACATCTTCAATGTGATCAGGTTGATCAGAGTCCCACCCAGCTTGACTTTGAATGTTTCCAGGGATGGAACATATACCAACTCTCTGGTAATCCTGTGCCAGTGTTACACCACACTTACAGAATTTTTTTTTTTCCTTATATCTAGTCTAGATCTACCCTCTTTTAGATTAAAACCATTACCCCTTGTCCTGTATCAACAGGTCCTAATGAAAAGATTGTCCCTGTCTTTTCTGTAGGTCTCCTTTAAGTACTGAAAGGATACAATAAAGTTTGACTGGATCTTTCTCTTTTCCAGACTTGACAATCCCAAGTAGGTCAGCATTTAGTCATAGGAGAGGAATTCCATCCCTCTGATCATTTTTGTGTCCCTCTTCTAGGCCCACTCCAGAAGAATTATGTGCTTCTTGTCCTGAGGACTGCAACGCTGAACACAGTACTCTAGAGCAGAATAGAGCTGCTGGAAATACTTTGTATGATGCAGCTTGGGATACATTTCAGCTTCTGGGTTGTGAGCACACATTGCTGGTTCATGCTCTGCTTTTTGTCCAGCAGTGCCCCCAGGTCTGTCCCCCCAGGGCGGCTTTTAGTCAACTGATCCATCTACCTGTATTGATAGCAGGGGTTGCCCCAACCCAGGTGCATGACCTTGAACATGGCCTTGTTAAATTTCATGAGGTTCACAGAACATCACTGAATTCCACCTGTACACTGAGACCTTGACCACTACCCTGTGGATGTGACCATACAACCAGTTCCTTAACCACCAAACAGTCCATCCATAAAATCTCTATTTCTTCAATTTAGAGAGAGGTTGTTACAAGGGACCATGTCAAAGGCCTTGTAGAAGTCCAGATACATGACATCCATAGCTCTGTTCTTGTCCACTGATGTAGTTACTGATGTAGTTAGTCCATCACAGAAAGCTACTAAGTTGGTCATACAGGACTTGCCCTTTGTGAAGCCATGCTGTCTGTCTCAAATCACATCCCTGTCTTCCATGTGCCTTAGCTTAGCTTCTAGAAGGATTGTTCCATGATCTTCCCAGCCACAGAGGTGAGATTGATGGGTTGGTAGTTCCCAGGGTCCTCTTTTCTACCTTTTTTAGGATGGCTTCTATGTTTCTCTTTTTTTCAGTCACCAGGGGCTTCACCTGACTGCCATGACTCTTCAAATATCATGGAGAGTGGCTTGGCAACTACATCAGCCAGTTCCCTCAGTGCTCTGTGTTATGTCTTGTATGGTCCCACATGTTCATGTGATCCTTCCCCTCTGTTCAGCACTGGTGAGGCCACACATGCAGTACTGTGTCCACATCTGTGCTTCCCATTACAATTGAGGTAGGGACATCCTGTTGAGAGTCCAGTGAAGAGCCATGAAGATCATTAAGGGACTGCAGCATTCATCACATGATGACAGACCGAGAAAGATGGGACTGGTCAGCCTGAAGAAAAGGCTGAAGAATTAGGGGTATCCATGTATATAAATATCTGATAAGAGGCAATCTAGAGGTAGCTAGGCTATTCTCAGAGGTGCCCACTGACAGGACAAGATGATATGTATTTTTCAAAATGTAATTCCATCCCAATACAATTCCACTTTTATACTGTGGGGGTGGTCTAACAGTGGAATAAGTTGATGAAGCAGATTATGAAGTCTCTATCTGGGAACATAATCACAACCTAGGAGGACATGATCCTAGACAACCTGCTCCCTCTGACTCTACTTGAGCAGGGAGATTGGAATAAAGAATCTCAACTGCAGCTGTTCGGTAATCAGATCTTTGTTCTGATTTATCTTTTGCAATGTTAATATCTTGCTGAAAGTACATAACTTCCAGAAAATTAATCATTTGTTCACTTGCCTCAGCTAAAATTTATAAGAAATAATAAACTAAATGTTTTTTCACATTCCTAGGAATGCAGGGATGGTCTAAAATAACACAGTGCAAATATTTTCAAATTAAAATGCAAACTTTCATGCCTGAGTAAAACTATGTAGTAATAAGACTAATCTGTGATAAGTGGCTCATAAAAAAATATCATTTCTAAATAATTTCAATAAAACCAATTACAATTAATTTATTTGCTGTGCCTATCAATGGAAGAAATACTTGATTTAGCATAAGTTAATAAATATGTAAATGAAAAATTACCAAAACAGGGCAAAAAAAAAGTTATATGTTAACAGCACTGTATCTCCTTTGGTATTTTGTAAATATGTTAACATTTGTGGTTTGTAAATATGCATAGTAATTTGTTCTTGTTTGCTGGTGTCATATCCATATATGTGCACACTGAAAACAGTAGACCAAATCAATACATCCACATGGCTAGATATGGAAAAATATTACAGAAAAGTTTCATTGTCCTTCCTGTATGAATTACAGAAATGTTTTTAACAACTGATCTGTCAGAAAATGTTATCAGGTCTTCAGTTACATAAGCTTAACCATTCTTACAAACATCAAAAGTCTAGATTCACTGTTGGACTTAGAGCTAGATGAATAACTGTGATTGTTCATAGCCACTGTATTCTGGAAAAAAATCTGGTTATATTTCATAGAAAAATAAAAATGTCTTGGTTTTTTTTAATAAACAGGATTGTTGTCACTCTGAAAAATATATCATGTGAAAACAAGTGAGGTAACAGAAACATTTACTGTCTCAAAGCAGGAATTTTGAAGCAAATGGTAGTAATTGAAAAGATGTTTGCTGAGGATTACAGATAAACATTATGTAAGGTGATGTCTAAAAATAAAAGTGTGGAAAACACTCTGGAGTGAAAATGATTTCAGGAAGTCCAAAAATTAATCAGAAAAATTACTCTAGAAAAGGTTAAATCAGATGTGTAGCATAGTGAAAAGCAGTGAAGTTTAAGGTATTTGTCCAACATTTACTCTAGTTTTGTGGATACAATCATACTAGCACAGTAAGAGCTATTAAAAGGTGCATTTACAATTTTGCAAAATTTATTTAATGTTATTTGCATTTTTTGACAGAATATATGTAGTGGAAAACATTCTTCTTATGTTCACCACAAAATTTATGACTCGATGCCAGTTAAACACAATGATGCAATAGACATGATTGGATTATTTCACAGACCTTATTTTCTATGTCCAACTCTCTCTTGTGAGCTTTCTGAACTCAATTCAAATGCAGGTTTCAAAGAAATTCTATCCATCCTTAAATTAAGCAGTATTAGGCCCCTCCTAAAAATGGCCACAGCTTTCTCTTTTAGCTAAAAAGCCCTCAGAGCACTCCATCACCTTACAGTATGCACACATGCAAATGCACACCTCCAAAAAATTTCTTAAAATGTAGTAGAGATCTAAGATAAAGGCCTTGGATTTGGTACTCAACATTGAAGTGTCAGGTATTCCTGACAGCTTGAAAATGCTAATTCTTCTCGCACGGGGCTATGATTTTATCAGTTTCAACTGAAACTAGGAAGATGAGTTCATTTATGTCTGCTAAGAAATCAGAGACTATGCTGATAAGTGCATTGAAAAAACAAACAAACAAACAATAACAATCAAAAAAAAAACAAAAAGAGGAATTCATAAAGTCCATGATTTATACGATCTGCAACAAATAAGTAAAGCATAGTGAATAATGATGATCAAACTAAATATTGAGTTTAGCAGAAAATACAGTATCTGACAGTGTAATTAAGAATCTGATTCTTAATTACAATAGAACATCATTCTATTGTTGTTCTAGAAGCTGTTGGCTAACATCTCATTGCTAAGTACTTGGTTTAGCAATATTAATAATCTTCTTCTTTCAAGTGTGCCTTTTGCAAATTAAAGAGTAAATTTGATATGTCAGAAGCTGTATTATCTTATGTGCCAGCTTTTAGACATGTTCTCTTAAAATACTCTTCTGCAGAGAGTATTGCAAACTGAAGTGTGTTCTGCTCTAAACTCTGGAAAACCTGAGTCTCTGATCATCCAAAATAGCAGCCATTTTGTAAGCACTGCATGTATCCATTTGACAAACTATTTGTCTAGAAGGTTCCCCTACATGTATAATGCAAGTGCTAAACTTAGCAAACATCCAAAACAAAGTTTGTTAATTATCATTAGCTAATCTTAGCCTGGCACAGAGAATAGGTGACAGAACCATGTGCCTTCTAAGGGTGTGGGGGAAGACTATGTCTCACCATGACTATTTCACATTACTAAGGCACAATAAGGGGAAGAAAAAAACAGAAACATAATGACACATAGCATCAGACTGAGTCTTTAGTCTTTAATGATTTTCTATTTTTGGTGTATAATTTTTAAAGTTTCATTCCATCTTTGAGGACTCAGCTAAGATTACATCTGGCACACAAACTTTATTCTTTTAATATTCCTTTTTAATTATATGTCATATGATTGCCACTGAAATCATTATATTAACCTAAAGAAAGCTTCACTATAAGAAAAAAATTACAACCACACAAGGTTGTGTTATTGCATCATTACTGCAGTGTATGTTCAACTTGTGTTCAGTGCTTATTCAAAACTAAGATTAGTGATTAACAATTTATTATCAAGGGCAGGCTGCTTGAAGGACCATATGGCAGCAAATTTTAATTCTAGTAATTTCACTAACAAAACTGTACACAATAAACTGTTTTCTCTACTTAAGTTTTATTTTCCTGTTTCTATTAAAATATGTAATTTTTATGTAGTATACTGCAACAAAGTATATTTCATAAAAACTGAATTTCACAAACTTCATTAAATGGTGTACCAATAACTAAAAAAGCAAATAAAGTCAATGAAACTATTTTAATTATCTACTTTCCAGTATGCTGTCTATATCAAATTCCAGAGGTTCAGGAATTACAAACAGCAATGGATTTCTTGACAGACATTTTTGACACAGAAGATGTAATTGTGTTTGCCCTTGAATTTGCTAGGCACTGATCAATGCAATAAATTAAGGACTCTCGGAAGAATCTTGTCTTCATTAATTAAATATAACGCTGTAGCGTTGTCAGCATCCCATTCTGAGATTGCTTAGTCAAGTCAAATTTCAGGCAGACCTATTCTAACACAAGGTATGTTAAAAAGAAATTACAATGCTTACACGTGTCCAGTATCCTAAGGAAAATGGATTTGCTATCTATTGAATGCTGATTTTTCTTCATGAGGAATATTCTAACAACCAGTAATAGCAAAAGGATGCGGTCAGAAAAATAAGTTATATAAGATACTTGTTTGTATGTTTAAAAATAAGTATCTTTGAGAAGAAATAAAGAATAAGGGGGGGAATGCAGACTCACCAAAAAAAAGAGTCTATCTCCATGTTTCCAGTTGGAGCTGCTCTACTTCTTAAAATATTAAATGTTTAGATGGCTAGACAGACCAAGTCTATCTTGTAACAGAATCATCAGGCCACTTGGAAAATGTATGGAAAGTTTGATTAAACATCTGAATCAGACACTCTTGAGAGGTGAGTGCTTATTTCGTATTTCATCATTTACTTTTCTGGAACCAAATCTCTCCTTACAAGAAATTCTGTCCTGTGAAAAATATTCCTGACCTAATGTCTGTCAAAACATTTGGCATGGTGTCAAGAAACAAAAAAGTCAGAATTTAACTAAGTGGCATTTTCCTAATGAAAACAGAACTGATGAAAATTTACAGCCAATGACCATAGAAACCATCTGTAACAACAAAAAATAAAAATAAGCTATCATATAAATGGAAATTATTAATCCCTCGGGTATTACAAGAAAGACAAGGGGGACCATTCATCACTAAAGATCAACTTAGGCCATCTGGTATAATGTTAATACAGCACTAGGTGACTAGACTGCATCACTGAAATTCTTGCTAGACAACATTGTAGGAAGCGTATCAGAACAACAACAAAAAAATGTCCTCTGAAAATTAGATCTGCTGGTTGATTAAGAAATATCAAGGCTAAATAATAAATTGACTTTAAAGTCAATTCTTAAAGTTTACACATTTTTGGAAGGCAAATTTGACCACAAGAATCACTGATAATTAAAGGGAGAACAAACAGATCTTCCCAAGTATTCCAACAGCATCATTTGTAATATATTCATGTAGAAGCTTAACATTCAAAAACACCCAAGAGGTTTAAAATTACAAGTGCCATTATCTTTCAGTTCAATTGCTTCTCCTGCATACCTTAGTGATTTTTAAAGTCTTTCCTTTAGATAATTAATCATTTTATATTAGCATTCAACAGTGCTCTGCACTGATGATTTTTTAAAATCTTATTTTGCGTGTCAGCTGTAAACAGACAAAAGGGTTGTTCGATCTAGTTGTTACTTGAACATGAAAAAAAATTCCTATCAAAGCATAATAGCAAACCATTTTTTCTTTTTCTTTTTTTTTTTTTTTACTCTAAAAACATTCAGAAATATTGTACGGTGAAAATAAAGAACGAGTTATCACATTTTTCTTCTATGTTGCATCTTAGTCTTTCACACTGTGTAAGATAAATATTTGTGATAAAAGTAATGGAATTAGAAAAAAATTAACCAACACTGTACAGCATGAAGCTAGCCACCCTCTTCAGCCTCCAAAGAGAATATTATTATTGCGAAAGTTATTGAAAGAACTCTTCCAAATATGCATTTTTTTGATAACTTCAATGAAACAGGTTAGTTTTGCATATTACATAAATACTTTGCTGAAAATAAAAGATTTTTTTGTACTAATGTCACATCTAAACACAACAGGTGTCACTCTCTGAGGACATAATACAATACTTCAAATTATGTTTAAAAAAAATAGGAAGATTCAGGTAACAGGTATGTGGTAGCAAATGAAAAAGTTCTGGGTATACCTCCCAGGAAAAAGGACTAAGTACTAAACTTGTATATTCAATTTTGAAATAGCAAAATCTTAAGAATTGGGTACGCTAACCATTTGTCTTTTCATCTACTACAAACACAGAATCTTGTCCTTTCAGCACTGAAATACTGAACTCAAATCTTTTTAAATCTAGAAGCTTTTCTCTTTCTTATTCTTCTAGAGCAATTCCAAACTACACTTTCTTTTGCTATTTTGTATTAACATCTCTCTGACATTCTTTGAACAGCAGAAGTCAGGATCGATTGGTATTAAATATCTATTGACCTGAGAACCTCACTAAGCCCTCTTTGTTCCTTCAAAACAGAGACTGTGCTGTAAAAATATTTTAAGTTTTCTACACACCAAACTATTCAAGAACTTTTCTAGATTGTCTTAAAGCTGAGTTGTTACTATTAAAGCAAAATGTCTCTACAGACATAGAAAGCAATAAGAATTTAAACAAAATAGACAACCTATGTGACAGTGTCAAGTTAAAAACGGAGTGCAGAGAAAGGAGGTGGTTGTTAAGTGTTTTTTTTGTAGTTGTTTTGAAACAAAGACTTTTTCTGGGTTTAATCTTTTATGCAATCATTAAAATTGCATTCACAGTCACAAGATCTTTAAGCAGTTTTGTTTTTCTGAGTTAATAACTTTTTAGAGCTTGTGTGTAACTATGGTGAATGAAAGAATCAAAGCAATGAAATTTGACATCTGTCCAAAAAATATTTTTGATGTTCTCCTCTTATTGCTCTGATAAATAGTCCCAGATGATATTTGATTGACAATAGTAAGCCAGCACATCTGGGCTTCCATTCACTGTAGCATTTTGCATTAGAATTTTGCTTAGTGATGATTACAAGATTAGATAATTCTGTAATTCTTCAAATGGAACCATTATTTGCAGTCTTGCATAACGTACTCGTGATGAGTTACAATTATTTCATAGACTCAAAAACCCATTACCCAGCAGCATCTGGGTCACATCCAACCAGACTTCAACAGATATGCACACTTAAATGTTAATAATCACTTGCTTCCATGAGGAAAAACAAATTTTCAGAAAAGCTGTGAACAATGTAGCCATGAGATACACAAAATATTCTAAATTAAAAGTTTTGCATCTGTGAAAGCAGTAGTAGGTACAAGTCTTTCTTTTAGATATAATAACTTCTTTGCTAATTTTAGAGCTTGAGGTGTCTTTGCTACTGTCTCCCCATAGACATCTTTGAATTGCCTAGCAGTCTTCAGTGATTAATTGCCTTTTCTGAAAGTGTTGCATCACCTGAAGAAGATGACACATACATAACAAAAAGAAAGTACAGAATAATTATTTGAAAGACAATGTTTTGGACATGGTAATACTGCAATGATGAATCACAAGATGGTGTAGGCAGCTGAATGCCAGCCCACAAGATTTTTTAACCAGCTCCTGAATCTTAACACTTGACTAAAAATATATATATATATTAAAAAAATCTGTTTATAATGGTCTGGTTTATATTCAGTAGGTATATTAATAGTTTGGGGAAAAAAATCTGAAATTCATGGCATAATCCCATTGACTTCACTTGTAGTGAGAATTTAGCCAGTATTAGACACTAAATATTTGTTTATAATCAATATTTAGGTTGCTAACAAGGACTGGTTACTGGAGGGAAGTTAATGGTAACCACTAATTACATTAAATCTGCTACAGCTTAGACGGCGTTTGCATAATATGTGAAATCTGGTATCTCTCATAGTTAATATCAAAACCAAGCTGCTTGTTTAAGAATACCTCAAATTTAGAGCTTCTGGTTAGAATTTTTATTCAATATTTGCTTAAGAAGATTACATTCCTGGAAAACAGACAATGATCAATAACAAAATAACATTTCCAAGAGCAGACCTCAATGACTGATCCAACCTGTAAAAACAAAACAAAACCAAAAAAATCCTGTAGTACAGTCAAAGCTCAAAATGCATGCTTGTTTTTCTATGATATTATTTAAGATTTGTGCTGTGAAAGTTAGCTTTTTAGTTTCATTCCAAGTATTTCCCTGTTGATGCCATAAAAACATACTCAAGGATCCTGTGGATAATTTAGCAGAGATATGCAGTCAGAAACATGTCAAGACAGCTATTTTTAGAACTTCATGAGGGTTTTTTTCTTTTGGGGCCTGCTCAATCAGCAAAAATACATCTCTAGTACCAATTTTAATATGTCAAATTTTAATGTGTTGTCTCCCTGATAGATATGTAGTTGCAGAATTCTTTGAAGAAGTTGGAATCTGCTTTCTTTATTTAATTCATTCAGCAACAGCGACTGCATTCCACTAACAACGTAGTATTTTAGTTCCTTACGAATAACAGGCATACGTATTAAATACACTCATGCACATAAGTCATCAGTGCAAATGCTGCCTGATATGTGTTCACAGTCACATAAGAGGCATATTTTACTGCTTCAGAAACTCTAAGGTCTCCAATTAGTATATGTGCTATTTTGACTTAAGTTGTCTAGTGTTTAAAATAAACCTTACATGAAGTATTTGTTTATAGCTTAGCAGAACAGTAAAATTAATTATTTTTTTCCATCTTAAGCACTCGTATATACATTATGGAGACACCTGACCTGATGTTACATAGAGAAATGGACACTGAAGGGGCCTATCTATCTAATAGGAAGATCATTTCTTCATGTTTCCTTTTCAAGGAGAATTTCTGTCTATGGAGAAGTTTGCAATCTGGTCTCAACATAGTGATAGGCAAATTTCAAATTCTAGGTTTGGATTCAGTGTGAAATATGTCTTTTATTGATGCCAGCTCCTCAAATTTATTTCTCTGGCTCGTCTACATAATGTCAATATATATTAACATATATTAAAAAACATAGTATGGAATTGTCACTTGCACTTCTTTCAAAAACTACAATACAATTTTCTAGCTTGTTGAAATATCTGAAGTTGAAAAAAAGGTTCCTCCACATAATCTTGTCAAATCTCTTCTGTTTATGCCTAAGTGCATTTGTCGTTTAGAAATTTCCTCCTCTAAATTCATAAATGACCCATATCAATATTAGCTTCCACAGAAACTTTGCCCCAACCATAACGTCTATCATGTTTTTCACAAAGAAATTTGTCAAGTTCTTATCTGTTTAGATACTTATATTTCCAACACATTATTTATAAGTACAACATAATAAATTGGGAGTATTACATAACCTGTGAAAAAGAAATCAGAGAGACACGCCTCTGTTTAGTAACCTGATTACTGGTAAGAAATGCTGTAGGTGGGATAAAATGAGATATTTTTCACATTTAAGACTAAAATCTACATGAGCAGTTTTTGTGCCATTAGAGCAGATGAATTTGTATGTATGTTGGTTTTTTTTCCAACAAGCAATTAAATATAGCAAGAATTCCTTGTAGGTTCTCTAAGGTATTGAAAATTTTCTACGAAGACCATTTAGTGTTATAGAACAGGTGTAGTTTTGTAGTCACAGTTTTCATCTGGCCTATATTTACTTTGCACATATGTGGGAAAGAAAAAGAAACACCAGCAAACAATCAAACAGATTCAAACTCCCAAAGTTCTCAATCAATCCAAAATTCCACAAAAGAACAATTCTAACACCCCAGGAAAAGAAAAAGGGGAAAAAAAAAAAAAAAGGGAAGAAAAAAAGGAAAAGAAAAAAGAAAACCAAGACAATGAACAATGATGCACTGCAAAACCAGCAAAATTTTAAACTTAAAAAAAAAAATCATGTACATTAGCAATTACTGTTTTCAAATCCATGCACATTAAGGGAAAGCATATAGTAAGATAACTGTGATAGTTCATTTTTTAAAGAGAGACAGGAAGAGTCCTCATTAGTTAATTATATGAATACAGGAAACAATCTTTCAAAACTTCAAATATGGATGATTTAAAATGATCTGACAATTACAGAAAATTATTAACTTATTTCCTGATCTCCTCTATTTATTTAGCAGGCATTTAATCTCATAAAGATATTTTAAAATATTTTGAAGTATAGGACTTCAGTCATCTGACCGCCAGCTAGCTCTTCTCAAGGAAGTTAAAATATTTCATGAGAAGATGAGTGGTTTGGTATACTTGTGGTATGATCAAGAGGTATTTGAGTTTTCTGAATTGGATGCATTGAAAGTTACATATTAAAAGATTAGGTTTGCAAGTTAAAATGTAATCAGATATTTCTCATCAGCAGGTATAATATGGTATCAATTCTTACTATCCAGCAATAACACACAGATGTGTTTAGTTAAACTTTACAGGACTCATGAGTAGTTAGAACTGATCCAGTTCTCAAAAGCAGTTTAAGCAGGTTTAGATATTATCACAAAAGCCCATTTTTTTTTCTGTAGTATAATAGACATGCATATGGCTCAGTCAATCTAAGTATATTTTCTTGTTATATGAAACATTCTGTTTCACTTGCATACAAATGAGTAAGTATGATGTAGTTATGTTGGACTTAAAACAGCAAAGATGGATCAGAATTTAGTTAATTTAGTTAATTTCAGTGGCACTTGCATTCAAAATCATACTCAGCAGAGAACGACACTTCAAAGTAACAACACTAATTTGCTAAAAAAATGGTAAGCAGGTTGACAGAATTAAAGTTTTGATTGTCAGATGCTATATGAGTGATCTGACAATATATGGCATAATTTCAGTTGAGGATTAATCTACAGGCTACTTACTCTCCTATCTTATTTCTCTTTGGGTTTTTTTGATACCTGGATTGGGCAACTGAATATAAAAAATAATATTAACAGTGCATACTGAAGATTTTAAAAATGCTAGTATAATTTTTTTTTCTTTATTTTGGTGGGTTTTTTTTTTCTTTTTTTCCTATGTATAGGTTAAGAGAGCAAAATATATACAGCCAATGCACATTTCTT
>JANHFX010027440.1:0-16400 GCA_027560015.1 Chloroceryle amazona
GAAAGGAAGGAAAGGAAGGAAAGGAAGGAAAGGAAGGAAAGGAAGGAAAGGAAGGAAAGGAAGGAAAGGAAGGAAGGATTTGCTACAAACCATTATGGTTTCAGGACCAAATGCCCACAGGATGCCTTTAGTGGCAATGAAGTTCACCCCTATTTATCAGTCCTAGCTGCGTACACTGTTATGTGCAGACAGGATTGCTCAAGGACCTAGTTAACAAATTAAAAATGGTGCTTTCCCTGTAGTTTCACAGTGTGTGACTTCAACCTCAGTTTTTCAGAGAGGGACACTGCTTTGAGCTCACCTGTGGTGCAATTGCATGTGTACCACAAGGCTCCCAAGAAGTGACACCAGGTAAATCAGCACCAAGAGTCTCACCGGAACACTGCATTGCTACCGAGACACAACTTTACAGATGCATGGGCAGAATTTCTTGACTGTTCCTGGTCTTGCAAGCTTTGTCAAATTAGTTGGGTTTAATATATCACTTTCTCAAAGGCATAAGTTTTGTTTAACACTATCTGATAGTCTATTAAACAAAATTACTAGAGACTTAAGAAGCCATTTGGAATACATTTTGAAGTGAAGCTTCTTTATACCAGATACTACACAACTAGATCGTTAGATTTCTCTCTGCAAGTTTAGACCCCAGAACATGGTAAATAGTTTCTAACATAAGATAATGAAATTCTAGACACATTTATGAATACAGTTAAATTCAAGCACAGTTTCAAAGACAGAGGAGACACAGGCAGCCAGTTCTTTACTTAATTTCTATACTGTTCTGTATATGTAAGTTCCAGACATTGCACAATTATTGTTTTAAAGAACTGCACTCCTTTCTATCCAGCTTAACTTTGCTTTTGTACTCAGGGAAGGCTCCAGAGCTGCAAGATCTGCACTCAACTTCTAAATAACAATCCATCACTTATTAGAATCTCCAATAAGAGATACACAATTTGAGGACAAGGGAGTACAGCACAGAACTAAAGAGATTTTTTTCCTCTATCTTTAAAAGGTACTGTGCATCTCTAATACCTCTAACTATGGGAAAAGAGGAAATTAATAATCTGTGTTTACTGCTCTTCTTTTGAGATGCCTATCTACTCATGTAGAGGAGTCTGACTTCTCCTAACTGTGTCTTTGAAGAAAACACATTACTTTTTTGTCCTCATACCAGAAAGGGGTAAAGAAGCCACTAGTAGCCATGATACCCTTCAAGCTCTTTTGGAGCAGTAACTGATGATAAATGTACTATATGGTATAGGTACTGTGGAGTGTATCAACACAGAACACATTTCTCATAACCATTAACTGTTATGACAACAGTAAACACATGCTTTTTCTCCTCATTCAAGTGACTTGACAGATTTTGCCCAATAGAGTCAACTCCTAGGCAGATGTCTTCTAATCTGAGCACAGACTTTGCCTTCCCAGATGTCGTGGGTATACAGGCAAATCTGAAGCATTCTTATAAAATAAAATGGATAATTACATGCAGAAAAACACGGTGGCAGTCTGGTAAAGAAAATGCTCTAAAAAGCCCCCAGTAGCCCACATTCTTGCTGATTGAATAAATAAATTCTCAGCAACAGTAGTGCTGTCTGAAATGTAGCAATTCCTTATCTAAAAAGTTTAAAACCTGCCCAGTTTATACCATCTGACCTTTTATTCTCTCTGCTTAAAGAATGAAGTACCTTTACAAGAAGCTTGTTATCAGTATGAGGACTGGTCTCTGCAAATATCTAAGGACGGAAGCCCTTCCTCACCTTCATGTTAGCAAGTCAGAGGAAAAAGTATCCATAGATGAATAGTAGGATTTGAATTAAACTCTAAAATAATCTAGGGAATAGATTTTGGATATCATATCAAAAATCATCTTTTTTGATGTACTGTGACTCGGTCATCCTGGTTTGCCATTCTAAAAGTCTTCTGGGTAATGTTTCAAGTAAAAATGCCTAAGGCATACGAGATACTACCAGAGCCTGCAGTGCTTCAATGAGGGGATGAAACTACTAATAGCATTGCTTCTGTGCAATCTACTGTTGAGGACAAAAGTCATTTAACAGTCCTGTGTCAACTGGCATTATAATCAATGTGTGAGGTGAAAGCTCTGGTTTTGGTTCTTTCAAAACCATTAGATGGATCACTAAAAACTTGCATTCCTAAATATTCTCCTAAACGGTTCCAGAAATATTACCTATGAGACACAGCTTTTTGGTATCAATGGAGATAAATACAAATTCAGGCAGCATTTCTGGGATCCTCTGTTCTTCTACTAGTAAAAACAGAACAAACACTTTATGCTTATAATTTTTTTTTTTTTTTTAGTTTAGTTTTTAAGAACAGATCACTCAATCAGGTAGAGAGGTGCTGTCCATTTTTTAAAGTATCCAACACTTGGGAGCAAAATAGTTCTTCAAAACAAACTAATGAGCTCTGGAAAACAACAAAAAGAAAACAAGAGACTGATTGCAGTGGTGTAGTTTTCAGTTACCAAATCCTATGATATCTATGGAACAGTTTCACTTGAAATTAAGAATGTTTTTTTCCATATAGTTAATGAATAATGCTGGATATTTAGCAGTACAACACCTCCCCAGAACCAATCAAAACCCCAACCAACAGCTTTTAAAAAAAAAACCCAACAAAAAACCCGCACACTCCTGTGCTTTCTCAGTTCTGCAACATCCATATAAAAAACTGTCAATAAAGAACAAAATACCTGCTAGTAGTCCTGACAAAAACATGGACTTTCTGTAGTTTTTGTGCGTCTTGCGAGGTTTTCTCTATTGAACTTTTTATTTTTTAAATTCAAAAAGGCAAAAATACTCATGAAGAATATAAAATTAAGTATTTATTATTTATAACCTTCATAAAATCATGTTATTAGACATGACTTGCTCCCCATAACTAGACACCATCTTCTCCATTTTTCCTTTTAATAAGTTTTTATGAAAAAAGACAGTTCATTGTTAAAGCACCATGTAAGGGAATCATAACTACACAATACCTTAGAATTAATATATTAATGACTGTCCATTTTCTTCTATGGATATTAATATATTCTTGCCATTTTAGAGACCTGAGGTCTTCTGTGCAAAAGCCTGCAATCTGGAGTCCCTGCTGACTCCACCAAAAAGAATTTAAAGCATAAACTTGTATGTCCATGTAGATCTGAATAAAGCCAAAAAGACTTCTGGTAGCTGCATGATCTTTGCTTAAAACATCATTTTGTAGTATTGGGTTTTGACAATATTGTGATGCCAAAAGAACAGCAATGATTAAAAAAGGGAAGCATTGGTTCAACACCATGATTAGTCACTATATACTTGCAGATATAAGACCTTTTCCTAAAAGATCCTCTAAGCACTAACCATTTCCAAGGTAAACAGAATTTTACAGGAAACAGTATTAGCAACAACAATAAATGGCATTAATGCCATTTTAATTCCTTTTAACTCTATTATTGCTTGTTAATAAAATCAGCAGCATGACAATTACTGAATGGCATTAATACAACTTCTGTAAATGTTTGATCACATTTGGACATTGGCCCTGTCCACACAGTTGTGTTCAGATGTAAAAATGTCCAGCTACTGCTCTGGAGAATAGGAAATATTTTAAGACAGAACTGAGGTGTTAAGTTTTTAAATTTAATTAGGAAGTTAATTCTGTTTTCAACTATTTATTTAACACAGATTCTAATATGATTCTTGATTCGAATAACTGATTTTCAACCTCTGCCAGACAAAAAAACACTGTTCCCTGAAACATTCAACCATTAAACTTCTGAGCTGAAACCCTGAGGTATAAAATTGGAATAAAATTGCTATCTCCAGAGATCCAGTGCATGGTTAAACAAAGGAAATGCCACTGGTTACGTGTCTTTATCTAATTTTGACACAAACATCTATTTTAGTGTGCTAATTATTGTTTTACTCAGGTGATGCGTAAAGATTAAGAGTCTAAAAGAAGTTAGAATGGCAAACATACTATCTGAGCTATTTGATGTTAGTGTATCTCTAAGAAGTATTATCACTGAAAAATTCTGGTAATCTAGAAAAAAATATATGGAACTAAGTATGATAGACTTACTTTGGAACAGAACTGTCACTCTGTGTTAGAGCTCAGGGCACTCCAAACGATATCCTGGAACAAAAAAGACATTCTGCTCCTGGCTCTCTACATCAAAAGGAAGCATCATTCTACTCGAAATCTACTCCTTTAGACATCTTATTCTTTATTTCTTCTCAATGGATGGGTAGATTAACAAACCGCTTAAACAATGCAAGTATGCCATGTACACTAACTGGAAATGTTATGACAGCATGTGAGAAAAAAGAGAATTATTGGTAGCTATTATTCAAGAGTAATGCTAAATATTAAGGAACTCTGAACAAAGATCTTGCTTTATGATCTTGTTAATCATTTCCATAGAAAAATTAATTAGACCCCAACAGGTACTCTGTAACTACATCTTTAAACTGATGTCATAAAGGCTGCCAATGGGCCCATCAGCTGAAAGGAGCACAAAGAAGGTATCTTCTCATATTGTTGAATTGGGGCAGAACAGCAAACAATCAATATGATGTGGCTTTGAAAAGGCAAAATGAATTATAGGATATATCAGTAACCTACTTCTAGCAGAGCTAAAGTACACAGAATCATCCAATACTCCAGGTGGGAAAGGACCTCAAGAGACCCTCTGGTCCAAGCTTTCCTGTGAATGGGTGCCTACATGAGAAATAAAATATGAATGCTGCTGCACAAGTAAACCTCACATTCACCTCCAATCCTAGTTGGGTGTTTTCAAGAAAGTTTAGTTTATACTGATGCATGTTCAGAAAAAGTCTTCAAAATGGCAACAGGAATAAATAATTTGCATGGAAAAAGAAGAAAATCTTGGCTTACGTTGTAAAAAATAAATGGACACATTTTTAAAGTACCTTTTTCAATTAATATATTGCTAATACAGCAGGAAGGGACTCTATTATGCTGTAAAATGTTTTCTTGGACTTGGTAACCCTAGACACTATGATAGTGTTGATAACCATGCTCCTGACTCTGCGTCCCTGAAAATTAAGCCTTCGATGCAGCTCCTCAGATTTTCCTTCTTCTGTCAGTCACAATGATTGCAGAGTAGTGAGTACTTATTGATACACCTTAACCATCATCTACCATCCTTGCATGCTATTCCCTACCTACAACTGAGACATCTGACTATGTTGCACAGTCCACATTTTTATCAGTCTACTCAAGTTATTTGAAAAGTGTGATCTAAATACACTGTAATACAGCGTTAAGTAAGTTAAACCTTAATTCATTATTCACAGCATTGAGAATTTAGATGACTAATATTTCAAGCAGACTATTGGCTAGTTTTAGCATTTCCTCGGAGTTAACCCTCAATATCCTCAGAGTTAAGAGATAAGGTTGTTTTACTCTCATTTAGGTTAACAGTGGAATGTTAAGACCAGTCCTACTGAAACCAATTTTTGAAAGAATTCCACCTTTTCCTTTGTTTCGTAGTTGTTTTATCATTTTCTTACAAACATGTAAAGGCCTTTTGTTACTTTTCTTAGCCTTTCATTGTTCTAAAGTGATACAGTCTGACACTAATATCCACACTAAACCAAACATTACAGCTTTTACAAAAAAGGGCAAGTTGAACAATAGCAGTAGACATTAGTAACACTTTATTAGAAATATTTTCTTGACAAAATTCGAACAAAAACCTACATGTATCAGAGAATTTGGTAATTTTCAGTGAATCACACATAACTGATACTCACTATTTATGAGAATTTGCCCCTAAATCTTGGTTATTAATCATTGTTTGATAGTGTTATTCTGAACAATGTATTAATGGTTTTTAATTTACTGTACAAGTAATGAAGACACATATTCTAAGAAACTAATAAAAAGCATATTGATAAGGAAGATTTGCATACCAGAGCTGCCATGGCCCAGCCAGTTTTGTTGTAGATAAATTCTAAGTTATTTCTTCGCAGATACAACAAGCCACCAACAAGTGATACCAGAAGAGCCAGTGCAATTGTACCAGAATAGTTAGGAGGCCTGAATACTCTAATCTGGAAAAGATAAATGAAAATACAGATCACAAATAAATGCAAACATAGAGGCAATCTTCATTATAAACAAATAGGGAGCATCTGAAATCTGTTCTTCAAGTCAGAAAGACTAATCTCTAAAGGTACACCTAAATAAGAAAAACATATATTAGGTGCTTATTAAGGGAATTACTATGAAAAAAGTTTTAAGCATAATTTTGAACTGTTCAGCTCCAAAACGTGATTTCTTCCAACATATTTGCAGGCTCTGTCTGAATTAGGAGCAGATCGCCTTGGATCTACCTGGTTTTATGTACAGTTTTGCAAAGTACATTTTACTAATTAATGACTAAGTATCATAATATCATTGTTTGTTTTCAACAGAATATAATCTACAAACTGCAGAACTTACAAAAAATAAAATGACTTTTTTTTTTTTAATATGTTCTAGAACTTAAACTTGAGGAAAAAATATATTAAGGAAAGACAGAATTTGTCATCGGCCTGTCTCAGACTACAGAGATACATTTAGCTACAACTTTTAATATTGTCAAAAGACTTACATGGACATCTGTTCTGTCAGCTATCCATTTAGCTAGCTGCTCAGCTGCAAATCCGATTCTCTGCAGGTCAAATGTGTCAGCTCTCTTGGGTTTACCTTTCGGAGGAAAATGCATGAAAGTAGGAGCAGAGTTCATATTCAGCTAAAAAAACCAGAAAAATAGCATAAAAAAAATTAGTAACTGCATCCTCAAAACATTTACCTTTTATATATAAGACAAAACATATCTAGTTATCATGGAAAAATATTTGGCTCCATACATTAGTCCTTTTTATACAACTGCCATGTATAGTCCTGCGAAGAAAGTACTGAGAATCCTACTTCCAGTAGATTATTTTTGATGTTTAATTATTCAGAGTATTTCACCCACACGCCTTTCTGAGTATCTTATGCTTTAAAGTTCTCACACATTGAAATAGTGCAATAAAAACACTCGAAGAAATAAAAATTAACATAAAATCAGGGGAAATACTTAAAGATAATGCAATATGGAGATCTTTAAATAACAAAGGCAGAATAAACATTTTTGTTTCATCCTTGCAAAATGAGTTTTATCACATTTCTAAAACATAACATGTAATCAAATACAGAACTGAATTTATTGATAAAAATTACCAACTATAAAAATACTTTCCATCTAAGCAAAAAATAGTCCTCTACTTCAGTGAACTGATTTGGAAACAAAAAAAATCCTGAGACAAACTAAGACAAATCCTGTGAAACAATGTAATAAAATATTTTGTAAGATACAGCAACATTCTGAGATACTGAAACCTTCTGATACTGCATATAATTTGGGGGCAGTTTGTCTGCAGCTCCTTTGTCATTTTTGTATAAACCTGAACAATCAAAGTCAAATTACTTTTTGCAGTTTTTTGCTATGGCATCAGTATTACATGACTTGTTCGTACACAAACATAAGGTCAGAACTAAATTTCCCCCCAAATCCAGTTTAGTCATTAGTATAACATCAATATTTTTCAGACAGTAAAAAAAAATAAAATAAATGTACTCTGTGTAAGTCATTTTACATGACTTTACATGCATAAGGAATAAATTGGGCTAGACTATTCTAATATGTATTGATTGGCTTACTGCAAGATCAATCAACATATTTTGTATTGTTGTAATGATGTAGGTTGATGTAAAATGATTTTAAAGATTATTTGAACCAAAATTCGTAAAGCAAAACCAAACAATTAATAACCATTCTTTACACAACACATTCCAAGATGTCAACTGGAAGGAAAAATATTTACTAAATGCAACAGCTCAACTTTTTAAATTAAGTATTTTAAAAATAAATATTAAACTTTTCCCCTGAAAATTTTAAAACACACTTCACCTAAAGGTGGCTACAAATACAGAGAACTCCTCAATCTGCATTTTTAGTTTTGATCAACAGAGAAGGGCAAGTCAGTATTTAGTATTAATTTTCAAGAGATGCCTTTTGTCCTGAATAATTAAAGTAGGGGCCTTAGATTCTCTTTTACAACAACTGATTTTTCACTCTTCGTAGCCAGCATATAAAATATATAGCAGTCTCTTCTATATTCCCTGAAGAACTCCCAAACTAGTGCAAATATTACTGGAGCTGAAGACTATTGTATTACATAAGAGCAATTAAAAAGACTCTTTTAGTTAAGAGGTTTTTTTTCCCCTAAAGATAAAAAGAAAACCCTTGAAATGAAAATTGCATTTAATTCTAAAAGATGACATTAATAATGGGTTGATAAAGAATTCACATACATACAATGTAATCTTTAAACAAACATTATAAACTACACTTGAAAATACTATGACTGGATACTGGTATAATCTGACTTCACTAATATCATAGAGAGTGGTGTTTTTAACCAGGAAGGATTTGTACAACAAAACACAGAGGTACATACCTACACATGAGAAATAATTTGTCTTATGTCATTTGGTAAATCAATATGTAGTTATAAAAATTAAGAATGTTTTACAGTATCCAACACTTACCTGTTGAAAAACATCTGCACCCTCATCATAATCCACTATTGTGAAAAACAGTTTGTTTGAAAAAGCAGATGAATAGCGCCATGAATTAGCCAGAACCTGATATTCTTCATTAGCTTGCCTGTTAAGGAAAAGAAACAAACATACATCCATGTGGAATTAGCTGGCAAAAAAACGATTCTATAACCAGCAGCAGTGGTTAGATGAATTACATTTGCAATATTACTCTCAACACTCATGCTATCAATTTTTAAAAGTGTCAGCTAGTTATGCAAATCTTTGCTTCAAACCTGCCTTCTCCAAAATTAGAAATGTCATAAGTCAAACTATACCAGAGGCAATCCAAGAGGTCAACAAAAAGATGACGTTTTCCATATTTAAAATCCTCAGAAAACAGAAGTAGCCTAAGTGGCAAGAGTCACACAAATCTGTGAACAGATCCATGCAAGGAGATGCTTACATGGCCCTTGAGTACAGACAGCATGATTTACTTGCTGGAGACAGCTGCACAAAAGGAATTCTGAAAGTAGTTGAAAAGTAACACAGAAATATGACAGTAGTAATCTTCCTAAAATAGCAGAAACACAGAAAGAGCCACTGAAACAGCTAAGCACCGGGGAAAAGATAATAAATGAACAGTAGTGTTGTAAGTAGCACAATACGGTCAAGATTATTTCCATAAAACTTGATTTAAAAGTGATAAAGGATAATTAGACACAACATACAGGGTTAACTAATTTTTTCTCTCATCACTAGAAAGTCGTATTTGTACTACTCAAATTTGTCAGAAAGCTTCCTTTGGGCTTTACTCATGACTCTGTATTCAGGTAGGGTTTTTTTGTTCGGTGGGTTTTCTTTGTTCATTTAAAACAAACAAAACAAAACTAACAAACAAACAAACAAACAAAAACCAAAACAACAACAACAAAAAACCCACAAAAATAAAATAAATAAAATAAATAATAAAAAAAAACCCAAACCAGAACAACACCAAAACACAAACCAAATCAAACAACTTTGCCCTGTCTGCACTGTGAGGAATTAATAAAAGTAATTCCAGGAGAAGAATTCTGGGATTCTTACCAGCAAGAGATGTTCTCTAAACACACAATCACAGAACCATAAACCAACAGGTTCTTCCACAAGACAAATCCATATGATTAAAATGGGAAAAAAAAACACCAAGAAAAATAAGAATGATCGAACAAACCAACCTGAAAGGATTCTTGTAGTACTTTTGGCTTTACATAGGCTCCTTTGATAATGATTTCCATATTAGCAATTAGTCATATCTGCTGTAGATTCCAAAGCAAGGTTCTATCACTTGGAAACTTATCTTTACATGTGGCAAGATGCTGAAATAATATAAATAAATGTATTCTGCAGCTTTTTTCAAAACACTGTTTCTATAAAACCAGTTCCATGTGTTTGATGGTGCAGAACACTGTTTATTTAAAAGCTTTAGATGCAAAAATCTGCTTGTTCCAAGAGAAATTCTGCACTAAACACACATAATACATATTGTATTTCGAGAGATCAAAGAGAGGATGAAAGGACCACAGATGTTGTAAGGACCCTCTCCATCTCCTCATAACTGAGATCAGCCTTAGGCATGAAATATATTACATACAACTTCTGCATCGTTGCATTGTATCAAGGAATATATTGTACACAAAAGAATCTATCATAAAAAAAAAACTTTCAATGAAATTTTATTATCTCTTACACCCAGAAAGAATAAATCTTATGAAGCACAAAACCTCAGCTTTCACTCTTATTATCTGACTAAAAATTGCTACTGAACACACTCACTCAATGGGCAAAATCTGGAATTATAAAAAAAAAATGTGATTCAGGCACTAGATTGGTTATTTCTAGAAACGGATACTAACATTAAGCAGACTAACATATACAGTGTCAGCCTGAAGAGGGCAGTCTGATAACATCAAAGGAATACTGCAAAATCCTAAGTAATATTTGTAGGGCACTGTTCTGTTAAACCTGCTATATTAAAGCTGGACCATTTTTATTATAAGAAAAAGATAAAAATCACTTTAACTTGATGCCATCATTCTTCTCAGTCTAGCTTACAACTGTGATGAAACAGTGTTTCTGGGAAATTTAGATACTCTAGTTATGCCCCCACTATTTGAGAAGACTTGTTTCTGTTGATCTCCGTGTATTTCACATTTTAGAACTATTCTGAAAGACTGTAATAGGTAGGAAGAATACTTCATAAAGTATCATCTTGCAAAAGGTTGTCTTAGATTTTCTATAACAGATTCAAAGTACAGTTTCATCCTCACACTGAAGATACCAAAGCATTCTGTAAATACACACTCATAGCAGCTCTTGAGGGGTGTTGAGAAGCAAGAGTGAAAAAAAAAAAAAAAGAACTGTCACAAATGGAATGGAAGAACATCCTACTGTATAATTTCCAGTGGGTAAAACGCTGATACAATCACATTAACTTTTTGTAGCATTCGTCACTCCTTTTCAGATATAACAGTAAAAAATATAAGCACTTTGCTGAAAGAAATTTCAGCCACCAATGAGCATAAGGCAATATCAAACCTGTCACTTCTTACCTATCTCTACCATTTGTTAGTATCCATTCTACCAGTTTGGTTTTATATAGTAATGTTAATTATATGAAATTATTGTAGTAATTGTAAGAAATGCTATAAAGGCATAGGGCAGAATTACACTTGGTATGAACTCATCAGAATAATGTCACCACTGTTCTTGTTAGTTTGACAGGGTTTTTTTGATAGATGGAGAAGATTTAAATGTTATTGCTGCTACAGTCCCCTCTTTGGAATTTCACTATAACACCAACAGTAATATTAACCAGCTACTAGAAAATAGTGACCAGATCAAAAGGGAAGGCTACTATTTAACTAGAAAATTCAACATATTGAAAAATAAGCTGGTAAACAAATGCTCTACAAAAATTTCTTCCATTATGCAAGATGTGCTTATGAAATATTAAAAGTTTTATTTAAAAAGACTAATTATGTGGGTACCCATGGCACATAGATTTGTATAGCTTGAGCTATATTAAATAAATTTTATTCTATTAGTCTAACATAATAAGGAAAATGCAGACAGAATATTAAGAAAAGAATAAAACAGACTGTGCAATATTTGACAAAGCAGTAAAGCATTTTTTTTGGTACACTACAGACTGTACAAAACACAACTGTATAAGAGGCAAAGAATGCACTTCTGGATCACCTACTTGTTCTTACCCATCTCTTTAAAGTAAACTGTGATCAATGCTGCAATCTACGTCCAAAAGAACTGCTTTTTATTTGGAATCCTCTTCCCAAAATGAAGAGAAAAAAGGGCTAAGTGCTTATTTTGACTTCTCAGTATCCAGAAGATAATAATGCAGAATGCTTATTTGCTTTTATTTTTGTTTAGAGTAAATCAATTTCACAATAAAAAGCACTGAAGAATCTACAAATGGTCCAGAAAATTCACACACAACAAAATGAAGAGGAGTATGGACTCTAGCTGAAACCAACACTGTTCATGCAATCTAGGTATCTAACAGGAGAAAGCAAGGTAAAATCTATGCTATTCTATTTACAGCATCACATGAAATTTCCAATATTCTGCAGATGAAAAGAAGCAGATGAGAAGAAAAATATGAGATCATATTTTGTAGAAGTTGAAAAGTAAAACGAAACAAAACAAAACACAAAACCAAATAACAACAACCAAACAAAACAGGAAGAATAAGGAGTCTCTCGTGATCCCAAGTATAAAATTGCTGCCTTGTTAAACAGGACTTATCAACAGTTCTATCAAGCAGTGGAAAAGCAACTGCAGAACTTTCAGCAGCTCCTTCCACATTTCTTGTTCCTTTTTTAAACAAAAGTTCAAAAGATAATTCCCTCTCAGTACAGTTAAGAGACCTGCCAATGATTTTCTCACTACTTGCTCTTGATCAACCAGCAAAAAACTGAAAGGCAGAGGACCCTGTTTCTTCTTTCTGATGACACCTCCTTGACTGTCAGAATTTTTTTGCTGTTGACCTTTGATCAGCTTTGATTGGCTACTTGAAAACAGTTTTCTGAGATACCTTCATGAACAGGGAAACCAACAGAATTCCTCTCTTCTCTAGATAAAAATCCTCCTCTTGGAGGTCTTGTTGGTAGGGTGATGTTAACAGAATTATGTGGAATGTCTTCTCTCATATATTTTTGTAATTTCCTTCCGAACAGAGCCCTTCATGGAACACATACTACATTAAACTCAAACCCACACAAACTGTATGTTGAATTACAGCTTACCTTTTATATAAACCTGTAAGAAATATAGAAGAATAGCTTAAGCTGTTGACTTTGAGCTCATTCTGTGTCAGGTGCTGTGCAATAACTACAAGCTTGTTCCAACAGATGCTATGAATAATTTCTGACAGAATTCAGCCTTGTCACTCAAATGAAATAAAAAAGGTCTTTGGAAAATGTGCCACACCTGCAGAATTGATCTATCTCCCTCATGTCCTACAGAAATATTTTATGTATACACTTTATATGTATATTTACATACATTTGTATTTACAGATGCACAAAGAACTTCTGGTAATGGGAGCAATCCATGCTCCTTTCAATATAATGAAACTTCTGACACTTAAAAATGCAATAGTTTGGTCAACACTGAGTTAAAGAAAATTAATGGCTACATAAACTCCTCTGTATTACCAGCCATTTCTAGCTGCTGCTTCATAAATACTGTCTTTGCAAAACTGTGCTTTCCAAGAATCTGGAAGCAGGTTTGTTACTTCCACAGTAAAATATTAAACATTATCCAGGAACAGTTGTGAAACAATGTAATTTTCAGTTTGTGCGGTCTACAAGTTTGTCTCTACAAGTGGTCACCTGCCATTCCTACAGGCTTCTTCTGTTGCATTTCCTCATTTCTCTCCTGATATTTATGATGTCATTACTAGGCTTTAATCTTGATTTGCAATGATTCAAACTGTCTCAGTTACATCTTTAAAAGAAACATTTGGGAAATCATAGGCATAAACAAGCATAGTAGAAAGTATGCAAAAGAAAATCCATTTCTTTCAGGTATCTTGAAACTCAGAGAGATGTACATGTCTATTTTACATGTTTTAACCATTATCTCATAACAAACTAGTGGCACAGGTCAAGGTATACAACCTATCCACTGAAACTCAGTATCTTCAGCCTCTGATGTTGCACTAATCTTTTCAAAGAACACTACTGTAAGGAAAAAAACCACAACATAACAAAAAAAACCCCGAATGAAATAAAATGTGAATCTTTTTGTTGATGGGCTTCAGCTTTTGTAGACAAAAACCTCAAGCGACCAGTTTAATTTCTCTGACCCAGCTATCCCCTTCTAAATAAAAATACCCCAGCAGTGAATCTAAAAACTGAACCAGACAAAAATGTAAACTGGCAATAAAGGAGACATTCCTAATATGCACCTGTATGTAAAGCAGAGATGGTTGCTTCTGCCAGCGAGATGAGAAAAGCAGAGCTTCAAAAGTAAAAGACATAACTTGTTTATGGAGTGATTATATGGTATAGCAACAAACCAAAAAGAATGAGCTAATGATAACAACAAGAGATGTAGAGGAATGTAGTGATGGTTTCAGCTGGCTAGAGCAAAACCCATGTGCAGTTGAAAATCAAAGCTCTAATACTCAAAGGGAGCAGAGGGTGTTGTTGAAGTCTGGTTGGTAAAATGGTGTTGATCCTTTTGGGAAAACGTAGTGACAATAAAATGAGGGAACAGATTGCAAGAGGCAAGAAATAAAGAGCAGAGAAGCTGGAAGAGAGTCTTCATCCCAAAATGTATTTAAATCAGGCTAGTAGTTAGCATTTGCCTGGCAATATAAAATACAGCTTAAATCTCTTAATCTCTGTGAAGATGCTGTTGTCCCAGTGACTGTTCTTTTGTTATCCTTCTTACATACATAAGCAATTTTTTCAGTAGTGTGATTGATGTGGGTAACAGAGAGAAACTATCTAGTTATAGTAAATACCTAAACATAAAAGAAAAAGGGAAGCTGGTCTTATATCCTGTGGAGTCACAGTTTAGAGTTAGATTATTTCTGACTATTTATCCAAACCAAAAAAATCCAAGCTGATTCATCATCACAGTGCATCAAAGGGCCCTTTAGCATCTGCTTCTGATTGCAGTTGCAGGGTACATACACCAAGAATAGTAATAACATGTGAAGTCAATTAAGACTAACCAAGTTTCATTTCCTGGGACCAAAACTGTTTAATCAAACATGTTTCAAAATATGCATGGAAAAACCACACATATTCAGCTGTGAGAAACACATCCTACCCGCACCAATGACTTCACTTTTGAGAGCACATAGAGTATTTAATCTGTTACAGTTAATTCATTTCTCAACACCAGCTATATCACATTAAATCTAAACAATTGCATCAACAGAGAAAATGACATTTCTGCTTACACAGTTGTAAAGGTATCAGATGGCTTTCAAAAATTATTTGGACCAGAACATGGAAACTTGCTTGTCCACAAAGCTAGATGAAAATGTTGTACCCCAAATTCCATTTTAGAATAGAAAAAGAGTATCTTTGAAACACTCTATAAGCATGACTAGAGGCACTCCTAACATGTATATAGAGCTGCTGGTTTACAAAAGCCTTCTTGTGTTAGGACTGGACTGATTCAGAGAGCCTACGGATACATTTTCCAGTTTGTGAAAATATTTCATTAAGACGAATACAAATCCAGCGTCTGTCTCAAAGACAAAATCTGGTATATGTCCTTTATAAACACCTATAAACCAACCTAATTTGTTCTATGTTTTGTCTTACAGTTTTTTGCATAAATTCTAATCAGTAATGCAGACATGTTTTCTAACTTTTAAAAGTATATATTGTAAAGGGATAATGTCAAATGTTAGAAAAAAATCAAGCATAATGAAGTAAAGGGATAGCATTAAATACAATATGATGTACATCAGGAACAAACAAGCCCTGCAATGCATAAACAACTAAGTTTCCAAAATTCGGAAAACAAACTATTCAAAATTTTTTCTAATTGACCTTTCTCAAGATGACACATAAGATTATGTATTCATCTTCTGCAGTGATGTCTCTTCTCATTCCATTGGATAGACAGATCTTACGTTAAGTAACTTTTACCTACAAAACACACAATATGCTTTGGTTTCACTGAAAAAAGGTCAGCTACTTTGACTGAAATGATAGTTTTTATATAAAAGTTTCATCCAAATATCTGGAATCCTAGGGACTTCTTTGTACGTGGCATTTTAAGAGCAAGTTGGTATTACTTCCACTTACTTTCACAAATCAGTTCATGTTTATGTGATTGATGTTACAATATCCTCTTTCCTGTGCATAGAAGTAAAGCCCTGGATTCTCCGAGACAAAACTGGTCAGCTTTCCACATGTAGGTCCTAGTTCTACAGATACATAAAACTTTTAAAAAATTTAAAAGTTTAAATTTAAATTTAACATTTAAAATGCATCCAGGAATTTTAAGATGGCTAAGATCACCTCAACCAAGTTTTATCCAAAATTTGGAACTTCTCTGTTGTTAAAAAGATGAAGGGATGAGTGGAAATCCTTCATACCTTCCAGATAACATCCAAACTACAGCACTTTACAGCATTAGACAAGCACAATAGCCCTTAGCTTGGTAAAGAACGTGGATCACCAACTGACTCTGAAGAGCATTCACTTTGAAGAGTGACAAAAATTAAAGTAACTTTCTGAATGCAAGAAGCTACCTCT
>JANHFX010027440.1:16500-53228 GCA_027560015.1 Chloroceryle amazona
CAACTGACTCTGAAGAGCATTCACTTTGAAGAGTGACAAAAATTAAAGTAACTTTCTGAATGCAAGAAGCTACCTCTTTCTCTAGTGGCACAAACACTCAAAACACCTGCCAGAAAAGTCATAGGGATTTTACTACAAGCAGGCACTCATTTTGAAAAACAAACATTCTAATACCAAACATCCATAGCCATTCTGGCTGTCATGTTGTCTACTTGGACTTTAGTATGGCCTTTGACACAGTCTCCCACAGAATTCTCCTGGTGAAACATGGTATAGACAAATGGACTCTTTGCTGGGTTAAAAACTGTCTGGATGGCTGCTCCCAGAGAGTTGTGATTAATGGGGTGAAATGGAGCTGGCTGCCAGTCACCAGTGGTGTCCCTCAGGGATCAGTTTTGGGGCTGGTCTTGTTTGGAATTTTTGTCAATGACCTGGACGTGGAGATGGAGAGCACCCTCAGTAAGTTTGTAGATGACACCAAATTGTGTGGGAGTGTTCATTTGCTCAAGGGCAGGAAGGCTCTACAGAGGGACCTGGACAGGTTTGATTACATCATACTTGTATGATGTAATCATACAGGCCACTTGTATGATGTACAAGTCCAAATGCCAGGTCCTGCATTTCAGTCATAACAACCCCAGGCAATGCTACAAGCTTGAGGATGAATGGCTGGAAAGCTGCATGGCAGAAAAAGACCTGGGGGTGCTGGTGGACAGCCAGCTGGACAGGAGCCAGCAGTGTGCCCAGGAGCTAAGAAGGTCAGCAGGATCCTGGCTTGTATCAGGAATAGTGTGGTCAGTGGGAGAAGGGAAGTTATCGTGCCCTTGTACTGGAACAGCCTTCCCAGGAAGGTGGTTGAGTCGCCATCCCTGGAGGTGTTTAAGAAACGGGTAGCCCTGGTGCCTCAGGTCATGCTCTAGTGGCAGGCATGTAGGGGGTTATTTTGTGGTTTTGAAGTCAGGTTTGATCAGGGTATTCAGGTGGGTTTTTTTTTTTAAGGTGTTCTTTTGTTATGGGTATGGCTGGACTCGGTGATCTGGGAGGTCCTTTCCAACCATGAATATTCTGTGATTCTGTAAATATAATGAAATGCACAAAAAATATTTTAACAAGATAGGATATGATCTCTTCTGGGCTCAAATGTGCAAATCTGCAATGGCCTGATCTAACGACCATCAGCTTTCATTTCTTTTCTCCAGAAGGGGGATCACATTTCCTACCATGGCTCCCCTGCCTGTTATTTATATATTTTTTTTTTATATAATGTTGTATTTTTCATGCTTAGCATTTGATGTAGTTCTATGCAACAGCAGCACACAAACATCTTCTTTTCCCTTTTGAAAATACTGCATCCCTCTTCTTTATAGACTGGACATTTAGAAGAGATAAATTACTGAAATACTATATCTAACCAACAAAGGGAAGAGACAAAACCTTCCCCCCCTGCCAACCCCCTTTTAGATAATCCCACAGTGCCTAAACTAACCAGGCTCAATTTTTAGGGGGGGACAAAAAAGTACTAATTCTTGTGATTAAGTTATTCAAAGTTAAGGTTTCAGTCTAGATGTTTTTTTGAGTTTGAAATAAGACTGATTTTTTTGTATGCAATCATTTTAAAAATATTTTGATAAGTAACAGTTAACTCTTGCACAAAGGTATCCTCACCGAACATTACAGATTAAGTTAAAAATCTATTTTTCCTTTAGACAAAGTGGCTAGTGAACAGCTAACGATACAGTAATGCATGCAATTTCAGTTCTGTGTATCTTTTCAGTACTCCTGTCCATTAATTAGCCATTGATTTGAAAATGTCGATTTTCCTGATAATGGTTTTATGTGAAGTACGATCAATCTCATTAAATTCCTTTTATTTCACATGAAAAAGTGGGTCACAACTTAACATTTAAACAAACCTAACCAAAAGCAGTATTTTGATTTTTTTCTTTCATTTTATGCTTAAAATAATTTTGGTTGCTTCTGTATATAAATGTCTAGGCTGGCCTATTACAGGATGAAGTTCATAAGCTTTTTTTAGTACAACAAACAATACACAGTTGCATAAAATATACAGTTTTAAGCAAAATTAACTTCCTTAATAACGGCATTATTTGTTTTCACATGCCCTATGAAGGAAGCTGTACAGAATTCAGGGAAAGAATTTGGTATGGCCATTATAATGACAAATACACTGACCTTTATAAAGATGAACTTGGTGCATCTCCTGTAGTTTTATGTACTGGGTAGGAAAATAAGGAATGATTTCAAACAATACTGTAAACTTTCAATTCCTATTTCATGTCCTAAAGCTGAAGTCTACCAACACAAAGAAGAAATTACAGCAATCAAATGCTGGAAATTTTAAAGAAAAAATTCCTTTGACTTAAGAACACTGGAAAGTTTCTGTACCTGTGAATGGTTTGAAGGGTGAACTCATGGGAATGCAATTTATATACTCTACCTCCAAAGTGACAAATTGACTTCAATGACAAAAAAATAATCTCTGTTAAAAAAGTAATAAAAACCGTATATGACTACAGGTATAACAGTTAGTGTTTCTATTTTAAATGTCGCATTCCAATACCAAAGACATCTGACAGGTTGCTACATATTCCAACTTTGTATATTGTTTAAAGTGCACCTATTTAAAACTCAGAAATGGTATTTCTTTATATACAGCTTATGCATTTATTAGTTCTATGGAGTATTTTCCTGCCTATTTAAATTTTGTTTAGAACTTCGTGCACAACAATCCCATCTATTACTAAACACAGTAATTTCTAATGCATATTTTGGATGAAGAAGGTTTTTAGTTCAGTTTCTGTTTTAGTAAGGTAATTAAGTGCATGACTACCTTTCAGTCTCTTGGCCCTATTTCCATGCTTATCATTAGTCATTTTTGGATTGCTTTATTGAACTAGCAACTTGCAGAGAAAGATCATGAACTTAGAAGATTATCAGAGCCACTCTAATACATATTCTAAAAGGATTCACCAGAACACGATCAAGTGTGGTGCCAGACAGTATTCTACAGTAAGCATGTCCTTGTGAAAAAAAAGTGCTTGCATGTAAAAACTGCCCAAATCAGGGTAATTCACATTGGCATCAGAGCCTTGGACATCTTTTAACTGAAGAAACCAGTGAAGTGTCATATTATTAAATGGTAACAAATCACTTCTGTCACAAAATGTCATTGGAAAGATCATGGTCGACTGATAACAAAATAAAGCAGATTTCTTAAAGAGAAAGTCTTCCTCAGTTGTGTACATTTTATTCAACTGCAGTTTAATAAACTCCAAAACTAGGAAGACTTCTAAAATTTGACATAGATTAAAAAGCAGTTGACAAGATGCTGTAACAAACACATAAACCTGTTAAATAGCAAGCATCTATCACATGCAAAGAACCATTCTACACAGTATACTGCACATTGATTAAAATGTTCACTTGAAAACACTGGTGAGGAAGATGAAAAAGATCACTAAGGTATAAATTACCTGCAAACAGAGCACTGCCTCTGTGGCTGGAGAGCAGTGAACATCACTACCACAGAGTAGTTACGAGGTGGAGCCTTCACAAATCTTCGGAATTTGTCCCCATTCATGCGGATGACTGAGCGCCTTGAACTCCACTCCATCAGCTGTTCCACCTTCTCAGCCAAAAGATTCTGTAATTGAGCACAAGGATGAGGATGTTTAAGCTTAAACTTCAAGCACTTTGTACCTATATTCTGCCTTTGCATCCTCAGAGCTCCTATGAACTTAAGCAGAAGGTTGGGGGCACCTCTATATAGCTTATAGCACAATTTAGTCTTCTATGTAGACAAGTACATTTTAAATAGCTAAAAAAAAATAATCCAACACGGTCTTAAACTGAAAGGATACCGAAGGCAAAGGAGTAAGGTTGACTGTAAAAATACAAGACACCAGCGGAACAATCATTTATCTGTCATTAAAAATTGGAAGTTCTAGAAAATACAGCGTTATATTTATTCTTTTTAGTAAAAATCATAGCAGGATATTGTCAGTCAATAAGATGAAGGAAAAATGTAGCTACAAAAAGAGAGAGATAGTTCCTTACAAATACATGTAACGTTGAATTTAAATTAATATACATTTTATATTTTGCTACAGACTTGAGAGCACCGTCTTATAAACTCATTTAAGCAAATTCCACTATGAGATCAATGTTTTAATTGCTTTCAAGATTGAGATACCCAAAATATTTTGGCTAAACTACAAGTGTATAAGAAAAATAAATTGTGTGTGGCTTTTCCTTTGCGTGAAAGCATTCTATCACATGAATGATGTAAAAGCAGGCTATGAGACATATCAGAAGAGAGCTTTCAAGCTAAACACATTCATCTAACTATTTCTATGAAAATCCATTTAGTTGGTTTTGGTTTGTTTTATCAAGTCAGATGTTATACAGGCTTAGCGGAGACTTTTCAGCCTAAGTTACCTAGGTTCTGTGGGGTTGCACTGATGATGGTCTAGGCAGATTGCTACACCTACAGTGTATCAGGATCAGTGCAACAATCCATCTTGTTTTAAGTCTTCAGTTCCCTGCTCAAGGATACTGTGGAAGCTGAGTATATCAAATAGGAGCTAAAAAAAGAGTGGAGAAAATGGGAATATTATGATTTGCACAGAAGCTGAGCGCTGAGAAAAGATAGGAAAGACAGCGAAGGGGACAGACAGAAACACAGACAGAAAGTCAAGAAGGGGCACCAAAAGAAAAGAAACTAAGTTCAGAAAACTTGAAGATGTGAGACCACTGATAAAATACATGCGAGTTAGAAAAAAGGGTACACAGACTGATGAGGGACCACTGTAGAAGGGAGGAATAAACCAGCATAACAAAACATAGTGAAATTGGGATGCTCTGTGAAAAGTGAACATGTTGACAGGCAAGGCAAGGATAAAACAAATACTGTGCAGGAATAACTGAGCAAGGAGACAAGGTGGCTTTTCTAGTACTTAAAAAAAAAATATGTTAAAATAGAAAAATTAGCTCATCTAGTAACATTTTGACAACTCACTAAGGCTATAAAAAAAGAGTAGAGATATAAATACGAGAGAAAGGGATGACTGAACTACAAGGATAAAGGAAAATTACATTTCGCCTGTAAGACCTTCCATCTTAAAACATAGGAGAAGATGCCCCTTGGAGCTCCATGTAAGGCACAGCTGGTCATTATGGTCATTACAAGTTTTGAGTCTAAAAGAAGCTTTGATAGGCATAAATCATGAATAGTTCTGAGACAGTTACATTTATTCAACACCATAACCCTTTAAAAAAACAAAACAAAAAACCCCAACCAAACAAACACCCAAACTTTTACGATTTCGTTCCTACTCTCAGAATTTAGCAGATATTTGTAATCATAAATGTGAAGGAGAGATTACAAGTCTGTCTATAATGAAAACACCAATAAGAATATATGGGAAACATTCCTGAGGACTGAAGGAAAGCCAGTGTCACCCCAGTCTTCAAAAAGGGCAAGAAAGAAGACCCTGGAAATTACAGACCAGTCAGACTCACCTCCATCCCTGGAAAGGTGATGGAGCCGCTCATTCTAGAGAACTCTAAGCACATGGAAAAAAAGGTTATCAAGAATAGATAGCATGGATTTACTAAAGGGAAGTCACGTTTGACTAATCTGATAGCCTTTTATGATAGTGTGACTGAATGGGTAAATGCAGGGAGAGTGGTGGATGTTGTGTACCTTGGCTTCAGCAAGGCTTTTGACACTGTCTCCCTAATATCCTTTGCAGGTAAGCTCAGGAAGTGTGGGTTAGAAGAGTGGATGATGAGATGGGTTCAGAACTGGCTAAACAATAAAACTCAGACAGTGGTCATCAGTGGCTTCAGACCCCATTTGGCAACCTGTAGCTAGTGGGGTTCCCCAGGTGTCAGTTCTGGGTCCAGTCTTATTCAACATCTTCATCAATGACCTGGATGAAGTGATAGAGTGTACCCTCAGCAAGTTTGTTGATATGAAACTGGGAGGAGTAGCTGATACACCAGAAAGCTTTGATGCCATTCAGCAAGATCTGAACAGACTGGAGAGCTGGGCAAAAGCAAACCTAATGAAGTTCAACAAGGGTAACTGTAGAGTCCTACACCTGGGGAGGAATAATCCCACGCACCAGCACAGGTTAGAGGTAGACCTGCTGGAAGACAGTTGCATGGGGAAGAACCCTGGAGTCCTGGTGGACAATAACTTATACACAGGACAGCAAGGTGACTTTGAGACCAAGAAGACAAATGGTATCCTGGGGTGCTTAAAGAAGAGTGTGACCAGCAGGTCGAAGGAGGTTCTCCTCCCCCTGTACTCTGTGCTAGTGAGACCACATCTGGAGTATTGTGTCCAGTTCTGGTCTGCCTACTTCAAGAGGCAGAACTAATAAAAAACTAAAGAAATTAAATAAAAGGCACAACTTTTAAAATAGCATAGGAAGGATGCATAATGTCCTACTTGGTATAGAAAACTGAAGACTTCTCAGAATAGGCCTTCTTCAGAGAAAAGAAGTCCATAAAGTATCATTAAGACTTAAAAGAAAGTATGTTCTTGACAGTAAAAACAAGGGAGAAAAAAACCTCCAGCTCTATTGCTTCTATATAATTTATTTCTATGAAATTATCAGTTGTCTCAGAACTCTTACTCAAAGTCCCATACAAAGTTTTACTTGGAAGGTTTTTTGCCAATAAACAACTGCCTTGATTCCTTCATATTCAGCCATATATCGAAGCCACCTTCACATAGCTCTTGAGCAATACTGTAAAGTTCACCATAACATCCTCAACCACCTGTATCTTCAGTTTTGCTTTTACTAAATGCACTAGGTAAAAAGCTAGTGACTAAGCTAACCTAATACGTTTACTACAGTAGGTAGTCAAGCTAGTACTTCAGGATCATAAAGTCACTAGATATAATTTTATTACTTGCTTTACTGGATTGTAAAGGATTCTACTTTTTTCAAATAGAAAGTTATCACTGAATAGGTTGCAGATAATTGTGTAACTCATGAAACTTCCTGCTATAGGCCAGATTTCTCTTAGGTAACTGACTGCACACTTGGATATCCTACTGCTTTTTACTCAATTTTATTCCTTTTTGAGAGTATCTGATAGGAGAGATCTTGGGACTGACAGCTCTAGAACTTACAGTGAAGTCTGTGGAATATCCCATAATTATTGGCTTTCTGATTAGTAACACTTTACAGCTAGATGAAGTTCCAATATGGTTTTGTCATTTATAAAACATTACACGATATATGCCACTGATGAAGTTAACAACCTTTTCCTCCCTTCATTTAATAATGAAATCCAAGAAATAAATCTAGTGTTAAATGAGTTCCCATTTTAGCTGTGTATTTCACTTTAAAGTTCAGTACCTGTCTTCAGGAAAAAATGGCACATTTCAGCATTCCAACTGTATATTTTAGCTTTGGATCAGAAAGGCACCCACTTTTCAGACACTACACTCAGAAAACCGACCAGTCTGTTAAAAGGAGGAAAAAAAACCCCAACAAGTGTATTTTCAACAAATGCTCAAACTAGGAGACTGGCCATATGAATTTCAGAATATAACTTTGATATTTTTCTAGGAAAATTTAAAGTTTGAAAGATGAAAGTATATCAAGAAAGACTGTTGAATAAAGATGCAGGTATGAGCTCTACCTCCAGTCACACATTTTCTCCCATGTGAAAGGACAGTGTTGAAAAGTCAGAAAAACTTGACAGAAAAAAATTAGAAGCAAGAGATAGAATTTTCCCTATTGTCCTAATGGAATAACAATAAAAATAATAATCTATTAATATCCAGGAAAGCATTCTAAGAAAAAAATTCTCCATCTCAAATTCTTCTTGTCATGAAGGTACTGAAACTAACATCTCAAACAGTATTTTTCTTTTATTATGTACCATTCAACTATACAAACCATACATAAAACTGTCACCAGAGTGAATCCCCATTCGGATTCCAGACATCTACAAAAAATTTATGAACTCACATTATTCCACCTCCTCATGAAACTTTTTCTGCCAGCAAAAATCTGGAAATAGAACATGGCTAAATCAGACTCACTAAGCCAAACAGATGTTGTGATGACTGAGACACATGAAAAATGGTTACTCATGTCCACAAAAGAAGAGATCCTATCTTGGTTTTACTCTAGACTACTAATTTTCTGCTCCCTTCCACAGTCCATACAGGTAAGAACCCTACATGCGTTGAAAATCTATTTCCAAAATTCCTCTGAGCATTTCCTAACTTTATGCTGGTAACTCAAGGGGACTGTTTAGTTGAACACAAAAAAATCCTCCCCACAAGTATAAATCAGAGGAGGGAAATTTTTCATTTAGGAAGAAAATTGCAGATATTTTGCTACAAATAACTACAAAGTGTCAACATGTAACAGTCTACTGATAAAAGCACAGAGAACATTTAAATCGATGGGTGAAGAGGCAGCCATGTATCATTTATTTATTTTCATTAGGTAATGCCCCAAGCAGAATAAAAGAACATACATGATCTATGTGTGGAAACGACATGAATGCTAACATCTGTAAAACAAACAGAACTATAATAATATTTGCTGTTCATTCTGTAACAAATGACAATATATGGCAAAACAGTATTTTTTCAAAACTAAGTAACCCTTAAAAATGTAACTGAGAAAATTCACAATCCAGGAATTTTCTGATGCAACCAGGAAAGCAGTTCTTTATTTAGTAAAGGGAATTCTCTGTAGAAGAGATCACCTATGAAAACTATTTTTTCTTGCTTGAGTAGGGGCGCAGTTACTGGTATTTTGGCCTCAATCCTCTTAAGCAGATGAACACTACCCACTGAAATAGGCCACTTTGGACAGAAATTCTACATAACTCTGCTTTTTTCCCCTGCAGATAGCAAAAGGTTGTTCCATTTGCAGTTGTTTGTATCACTGAATCAAGGAGGAAGCAACAGAATAAAGTTACAGTTAATCTATTCTAGATCTCAGTTTCCAGTGACATGATGAAACAATGTCAGCTGTCAAAAACATTAGTCAACTGTGACAAGTTATGGAACTGAAGATGCTGCCAGGACCAGCTTCTGGAATCTGCACATAAAGCAATTCCTTATTAGGGATTCCCAGTGATCCCTCATATCTCCTCTCTGCTTCTTAACCCAACAGAGCTTGGCATCTACAAGCCTTCCCTTTTGTACTCTGTGACTAGCAGATTAGCTACTCAAACTATAGCTTTATTTATTAACTCTCCCAAAACACGTGACTTCAAGACAAAGCATAAGCAACCACCACCACCCTGGATACATCCATTTTGCCTCACTTGACTGTTAATCTTCCTTGGCCAGATTTTCTAAATTTCTTTTGGCCCAAATGAAACCATATCTAGTTCAAGGAAAAAAACAAAGCAAAACAGAACAAAACAAAACCAACCAACCAAACAACAACAGCAAAACCCAACCAAACTAAAACACACCAAAAAAACAAACCACCATAATTTTCCTCAGTGTTGCTTATTTTATCTGTTTAATGAATGCCACTGACATTTTCAAGACTAACTATTTATTTTTAAACAAAAATGAATATTTAAGATTTAAATACTCGATTCAGATTGATTCAGATCTGAGAAATATACATCACAGAAAAGCAGCTGGAGTACAGAAGTTTTATCTTCATTTGTCTTTACTATATCAGCATATCTCCCATGGGTTTACATTACTGAAAATGTATTTTGAATTAAGTTTCCTCTTTAGAACTCCTTTTATTTACCTTGCCTTCAGTCAGAACAACACTGCACTGGTAACTGAAGGGATAAAAGGCTACTATAAAAAGCAAAGAATAAAGTCCCAACAATACTCCTCAATGCTTCCAGTGTCCAAACTAGCCTCCTTTATTCTGAAACACACTGGCTTTACCAATTTTCCTCTTTCAGGTTTCAGAAAAGGTTTTGTCTCTTTCTGATCTAAGAGGGTACCTTCTGAATGCTAGTAGGCACATGAACATGGAAGACCTCAGCTCTAGGAAGGTAAGGTCATGATCTGTAAGATGAGTGCTAATAAAATAAGACAGCACTAATAAAAAGTCCTGAAAAAATAAGGCAGGGACTCAAACTACTGTCAGCTACTAGTGAGGCTGAGGCATCAGTAATTACTGAGCCAGTTTCTGATGAAAAATTCAAATTTGGTCCAGTAGCTCAAATTTCATGATTTCTGTAGTGAAAGAAATAAAGGAGTTTCTAATTAATATTTTGATATTATATCACTACTGGAGGTAAATTAACTACTGATTTTGTTAACTATTTCTTAAGTTATGAAGTTGCAAATACTACCCCCAAAAAAAAATAAATAAAAGAGAGAGAGGTGGCTTGACTTCCATGTTTCCTTTAGGTGTGTCTTACCAAAACCAGCCAATATAGACCGAATGACCATCCTCGATTCGCCTAAGTGAAAAAAGCATCAAATCCCAAAGAAATACTAGCTTCCATAACTAATTATTTCAAGACAATCCTCATTTTAAAACAAGCAACCAATCCCCCTCTGCCAAAAAAAAAAGAAAAAAAAAGAAAAAAAAAAATCAACCCACAACAGAATTGCATTCATAAGGCATGTAAAATATCTCTCAATCTGATGCATGTAGCTTAAATTCCAATTTACGTCTTCTTCTTTGGTTACACTAAGAATAATAGTATAGAGAAACTGTACTAATAAATGCATTTCAGAAATATAAGAACAGCTAACTCTTCTAAAAATGTGCCTGATAAACACTCATAGATATGTAATTACCAACTCCATTATGTTAATGGCAGAAAGACAGTGGAACTTACGCTCAAAATGCTGTTACAGACTATTTAAATTCAGTCATAAATTTGTCTCTTGTTCATCTGATGCTTCCACATAAACCTAATCTACATTACCAATATATCAGTGTCCTTGAACATATCAGAAATAGTTTAATCATTCATAAATCTTGACAAACAACACTTGCTTATTCTCAGGTAATTTTATATACTTGTATCATTCCCTACCCACTACAATGGAGAAGACAGATGACTACCTTCTTGCACAAGCCTTCTAAACAAGACCTCATATGCTCATGAATTTGAAGGTGCTGAAGAAGTGTTACTTCTTTGATCTGTCTAGGTCTTCACCCTCCTCTTCAACACTTCCTGGGCTATTCTGGAACCTGGCAAAAAAACTAAAACATTATTTCCCTTTCACCAAAGTTTATTCCTCTTCAAAGTAAGACATGCACCATCAGTAGCTTTATCCAAAATATTTGTTCTCTATTTTGAACTGGTCTATAGTGAGGAATAGAAATCATGGGTTATGTCAAATTTATAAACTTTGTTAAATGTAATTTGTTTATTCACAATGAAGAAACCCTAGGTCTAATGGAGAACTCCAGGGGTTGGTACTTTCCCTCAGGGGTCAGTACTGGGACCAGTACTATTCAACATAATCATCAGTGACCTGAATGAGGGAGCAGAGTGCACTGTCAGCAAGTTTGCTGATGACACAAAGCAGGGAGGAGTGACTGACACACCATAAGGCTGTGCTACCATTGAAAGAGACCTAGACAGGCTGGAGAGTTGGGCAGGGAGAAATCTAATGAAGTATAACAAGGGCAAGTGTAGAGTCTTGCATCTGATAAAGAATAACCCCATGTACCAGTACAGGTTGGGGACTGACCTCTTAGAGTGTCACAGGGGAAAGGGACATGGGGGTCCTGGTGGACAGCAGGATGTCCATGAGCCAGCAATGTGCCCTTGTGGCCACAAAGGCCAATGGCATCCTGGTGTGTATTGGAAGGGGGGTGGCTAGTAGGCTGAGAGAGGTTCTCCTCCCCCTCTACTCTGCCCTGGTGAGGCCATATCTGGAATACTGTGTCCAGTTCTGGGCCCCTCAATTCAAGAAGTACAGGGAACTGCTTGAAAGAGTCCAGTGCAGAGCCATGAAGATGATTAAGGGAGTGAAGCATCATCCTTATGATGAAAGGCTGAGGGAGCTGTGTGTCTTTAGCTTGGAGGAGACTGAGGGGTGACCTCATTAATGGTTGTAAATATATAAAGGGTGAGTGTCAGGAGGATGGAGCCAGGCTCTTCTTTCTCAGCAATATCCAATGATAGGGCAAGGGGCAATGGGCGCAAACTGGAGCATAGGAGATTCCAAAAAAATTCAAGGAAAAACTTTTTCATGGTGAAGGTGACAGAGCAGTGGAATGGGATGCCCAGAGGGGTTGTGGAATCTCCATCTCTGGAGCCATTTAAAACCCACCTGGACATGTTCCTGTGTGACCTGCTCTAGGTTGTCAGTCCTGCTCTGGCAGGGGGGCTGGACTAGATGATTTTTCAAGGTCCCTTCCAAGCCTTAGCATTCTGTTATTCTGTGAACTCCAGGATTAACTGACTGGATATTCCAGTGAGCAACATACTTTTCTGTAGGAGAAACTGGCAACATTTACACCAAATTCTGGGGGCAACAGAAGCACAGTACGATCTGTTCTAGAAGTCATAAGTTCATAAACTAATTCTTCTATTGAGAATGGCTCTATCAGTATTGCAAGCGTTTCCCTCCCTATGCTTCTCTCCTCTGCAGCTTTCTATGATCTTTCAAAGGCTATTTTTTAATTTACATTTAAAAAGAAAACAACAAACAAACAAGAGAAGAACAGAAGTTAATACAAATATCACTAAACACTATTGTATATAGAAATCTGTTAGGATACTTTTTTTTTCCACTTTCAGATAATTCATTTATTTATTTACAAAAAGCCATTGCCTGAACATAATTGAGAAGCCATGGAAACTGGCACGATATGACTGACTTGTATTATGCTCCGTTGACTTAAGTCATTTAGCTACAACTGAGGTTTTGCTGCTTGGAATCAGACACTTATTTTCATCTTTATGCAAAATAGCCTACATTTGGTGGTATTAAGCCTAAAACTGTCCTTTTAAGGTTGAGTAGACAGAGTGAGTATTAAAAGTACTGAGGTTTTTTTTTTATTATTTGGGCCTGCAATTTGCTCTATTAGCAATTTAAGAAAAATCTGGTTAATTTCTTATTACATTGAGCTGTCCCTTTCTGATCTTTATACAATAAAGTAATAATATGATTTTCTTTTTCCACTATTGAAAACACAAGATACAAAGTAACCTGCATAATGGTTTACATGGATGAATTATGTCCACTTGATTTAAAAAAATACCCTGTATTTCCATGGAGTACAATCCAGAATTTCTTTCAAAATATAATAAATATAACAAGTACATCTTTTTTTGTGATCACTACTTTTCAAAATTTGTCACTTTTTTTTTTTTAATGAATGGAAATATTCATAAAATTCACCTAAATGAAGTCTGTAAAATCAACAGCATGAATTACAGAATAGGACTCACGTACTGTAAAAAAGTACAGAGTGTACTTCAGGAAAGAGAAAGCCTACTGTAGTGCATTACATAAACACAAGTTAAACTGCATAAGAGTTTACAGAAATAAGCCTAGGTAAGATGTCTTAAACTCCCTACTTTTTTATTTTACTTTTCTGTTTGCTTTTTCTTTTTTGCTTTTTCTTTTTCTCTTTTTCTTTTTTGCTTTTTTTACAAGCATGGAAGTAATTAAAAACAGAATAAAAAATATCAAAAGAATGAATTATGAAACAGAGAAAAGATACTGCAACAAAAGCATCAGCTAAACCACAAAGTACATTTTGCTTAGGTCACCTTTATACTGAAAGAATATTATTCTCAGGAGAATATAATATAGGACAACCAGGATGATTCCAAGAGTACTTGTTAAAGAGAAAGGCTAAAATAGTTCCATTTATTCTCAGTGAAAAACACTTCACAGTGACCTAGCGAAAATATTGCAGAAGTTCTTGATTAAAGAACTTAGCAAAATATTAATATTATGCAAAAAAATAGTTAGTTAAAAACTAACAACTATTTTGCACAGATATTTCAAATAACAAGATTATTGATATCCTAATTCTAAAGACTGTATATTTTTTCATTATTCAGAGCCTTGAGATTGCTGGGAACCAGATATGACCATGTGTTTACAGAGTGCTAAGTCTGATTTTTAAGCAGCTACATAAGGTTAATTCTATGCACAATTATTATTTCTCAAATAAAAAAAATCTAAAACCAGCAACACATCTCTCAGCTACAGACTATCAAGGCATGTGTGACACTAATATGCTCATTCGGCCTGCCACTTTCAAATACTTCTCAGTTTTAGGTAAGACTAAGCTTAGCTGAGACAGCCTTTTGAACTAATTGCTACATATATAGCCACTCTTGAGTTTCAGGAATTCTTGCACACTTCCCCCAGGATTTATTTTTTTTATTGAATTAATCTTGCTGCAGTGCTCATCTCACAGCATTCAGCAACCTGGCTGAATTTACAGCGGAGGATTACAAATTAGCTACTGAAAGCCATTTGAGAACTATTACACACTTTGTGTATCTCTCCCTTGTTATAAAGAATATTGACGCCTTGAACATATTATTAACATAGTGCTTATTTTTGAAAATAAAGTAACTTTTGTTCCCATTCTTTTCCCTTCACTTCTTCAGCATTTGCTGAAGTCAGCAGGCAGCCCTATTTAAACTATTTAGATTCTCTGAAGAAATAGCATTTCTCTACTAAAAGCAAGTGCTTAATAGTAGAGAAAGACAGAAGCCGTTTTCTCCTTTTCACCTCAAAATATTTTTTTTTATTGTTTTCTAAGGCTAGAGTTCAAACTGTCTTTGAAACCATGAAACTGTGGTCTCCCTTGAATTACACTCCTGTTTGACTATTCTCAGGCACTATTAGTGAAGTCTAACATTTCTCCAATAGTGCTACATAGCCTCCTGTTCCTTATCACCTTTATTACAAATTATTTTCTTCAGCTCTATCTCTTTAAAATAAGAGATTCATAAAAAAAAAATAATTTACAGAGCAAAAAATAGAACATGGCAGTTCAGGATTGTACATATCAGAGCAAGCAGCTCATGCAGTTGCTATAGAATGAGGAGATGCTGCCCAGGGAGAAATGAAAATAACTTAGTATGATCCTGTGGGGGGGAAATAAAGGCAACTCCCAAACAAAGAAGAAAACCTTTACAGAATAATTTATCTTGTAATAACTTTCTGTATCCATATGAGAAAAACTGGAAGAAAAATTAAAAAAAAAATTTGACATTAATTTGAATTTGCTGCTTCTTTGAGATACAATACAGGCAATCAGAATACTGATTTCAAATCTGAACATGAAGAAAACAGTCTGCATCTCTTGTCTAGTCTGGCTGTAGGTTCTATTTACAACTCCAGAGCAATTTCACAGAATCACGGAGTGGCTGAAGTTAGAAGGGAGCTCTGGAGGTCTGCTACTCCAACCCTGCTGCTCAAGCAGGGCCACCTGCACCGTGGACCAGGACCAGGTCCAGACAGATTTTGAATATTTTCAAGAAGGAAGACTCCACAACCTCTCTGGGCAACCCCTGCCAGTGCACGATCATTTTCACCCTGAAAAAGTTTTTCCTGATGTTCAGACAGAATTTCTTCTGTTTCAGTTTGTGTCCATTGCCTCTGGTCCCATTGCTTTGCACCAATGAAAAGAGTTTGACTCTTTCTTTACACTTTACCCTTCGGCTATTTAATATATACATTGGTAAGATCCTTCCTGTGCCTTCTCTAGGATAAACCATTCCAGCCCTCTCTGCCTTTCCTCAAAACATTCCCAATTTAAAAACATAAGATGAAAAGCATGATATTTAAAGGATATGCTTGACAAAGGTATCAGTTCACAGAATGGTAGTTCCACCCTATTTTTTGTTCTTCATGAGTATAAAGCACGTTCTATGATATAGTGTAAGTAGCATCTACAGAAAAGGAAACGTAAGGATAGACACCAACAAAATTGCCCTTTTGTTCGAAGTCTATTTGTTCCCTGTTTCATGATAATGTAATTCAGTATTCTACATTACCGGAAAGACCTTCTTGCTAGAGATCTGTACACAGTGCTGCTGAATGAGCATACTTCCACTGCTCTCTCCCCCACACCCCTTACCTACACATTCCTCTGCATATTTGTGGAATGACAAGATTTTATGTTGACAGTTGATGGAGTAATTATGATGGTAACACCAGACAGATATAAATTCCTTTTGAAATGTCAGGTTGCTTTGCCTCTGGTGGAATGCTGGTAACAAATCACAATTTGAAAGGGGCTAAAAAGCCAAAAGAGCAACTACAGTTTGGGGTATTACTGGATTTTTCTCTCCAAAAATTTGAATAACTTAAATGGCATCTCTGTGAACAGGGGTTCTGGAGAGACATTTCACAAAGCCACTGATAGCTGTGCTTACTTCCCTGTGGAATAACCACATAGAGACTAATCCCACAAAGCCCTGAAGTGTGCTACCACTGCAGAATTACCTAGCAATCAATCCAGACAACCAAACTATGGACAATGCTAAAAAAGGACTTTTTTCCTCCTCTTCAATTTTCTAAGTTATTTCAAACGTCACACTAAAAATACATGTATTGTTATTTTCAATCACTGAAAGTACAGAAGGCTAAATTTCTACAATGAAAATAAGGTTTATTTAAGAAAGAAGCTAAGGAACCACTAACTATGGAAAAAGCATCAAGACTTTACAGTGAATTAGATTATAAAGGAAGACTGGGAAGAGGTAGGAGTATGTGCTGTTAAAAGAAAGAATGCTAAGAACTAATTAATTCAGCAACCATTTAAAATGCAGAGCAAATACAAAACAAAGCAGAGATGCTTTGGTTCCATAAATGAGTGAAAACACACCAGAATGAAGAAGAATAGAGCATCAGAAATCAAATTGTTGCAAGGGCACTTAAGGACTGCTTGGTAATCAGAAATCTAACTGCTTGAACAGGAAAAACAATGAGAACTCAATGAAACATCCTGAAATAATTTTGTCAGAATCCTCCTAAGAGTAATGAATGAAGAAAAAAAAAGCACAAATCAGGTGCTCAAGACAAGCATAGGATGGCCAGTTAAGTTGATCTAGAGGCCACAGAAAGCATCTAGTTGAAAAACATTCTGCATATGACCACTCTGGCTACTTCATCTCTCAAAATTCAAAACAAAACCAAACAAATGACACCCACACATACGCAGACATTATGGATTTGCCTTTTTGGTTTTACCAAGAGGATTCTCAAGTATCTATTCCTTACTAGCACTGAAATATTAGTAAGAAAGGTGACCTTGCTGATAATCACACTGAGAAATCTAATTCTGTTTTTTAGTTTCTCATCTGTTTCTTCACAGCAACAGAATAGTAAGCAAAGTAAAAGACTAATGGTAGGGGAAAGATGTGGTGGTGAAGAGCAATAAACACTATCCTATGACAAGTCAATCAGGTACTTTCTGAAATAAGATATCCAAATATGCATAAACTAGTCTGTGTACAACTTAAGAATTTCTAAGACTGTAATCAAAAAGTTGCAGGCAAAATAGTTCTCAATCTTTAGAGTGAAAAAGTTATTACCAAAGATAGTGAAACATCTTCTAATCACCTACTAGAGACACAAGTTGCACTTCTTCCTCAAAATTCCAGGTATTCTTCACATTTTATCCATAAAGCCAAGTACCCATAAGATTAAGCCTCCAATATACAAACATGGTAGAAAAGAAATTAATGTTACATAAAATATTATTACTATTTTCACTACACAAAAATGGTAGCTCTTAAATCTGCTAAATCTGAAGTTATCAGGATTAAAAATAGGTGCACATTTTCCACAAAAAAAAAATTATTCTTTTGCAAAAGAGGAAAATGCCAATTTCAAAACCTAAACCAGTCAAGAAATATTAAGCTTCAATTCTGTAACAGACCCACTACAGACCGTTGATTATTCTGCATCTAAACTTAAGGAAAACAGAAAGAATCCTTGAACTTCTGAAGTACAGGTTGTTTAAAGATAGATAAGAAGGGGAAAGAAAAATTATTTGACAGTTTGGGGTGTTTTTGTCTTTGGTTTTAAGGAGTCTACTGACACATAATAATGAAAAATATAAAAGGAGAAAGGAAGCATGATTATAAAATTTGATATTCCACATACCTGCTTTGAAAGCAATTACAAGGATAACTCTACAATGCACTTTATTTTTTTTTCAGCTGAAAAAAAAGAGACATCACTGTCCCTAATTACCTAAATGTACTTGGATATACTCTGAAGTCCCCTGTAGGTTCCAAGTCCATTGCCATAACAGACATAACAGAGGTTGTGCCAGCTCAGGCTAAAAGTCAGCCTAGTCCACATCCAACAGTGGATGCCTATAAAACACTGCAGGAACTAAGCAAACATATTATATATCTTAATATATATTCTCCTAGCCCCCACCATTTGCTTCTCAGGGACATCCTGAGGAAGAAAACTTTATTTTTATATTTAAAATAATTCCATAAAGGATAAGCCCTGAAAAATTACTGAAGGCAAAGGCTGCATTATCTTTCAAGAACACATCAATTTGTACGTGAATAAAATTTCTGCACCTTCTTTTATTGTCCTGGTTTGCAGCTTGCTGAAAAGATACACCACAGCTTATTCAAGTTACTACCTTACACTTAAATACTCTAGTTTCAAAAGCTGCATTCAGATTGAGGGAGGTGATTCTCCCTCTCTACTCCACTGTGGTGAGACCGCAGATGGAGTACTGTGTTCAGCTCTGGGGCGCTCAGCATAAGACGACATTGACCTGTTTGAGTGGGTACAGAGGAGGGCCATGAAGATGATCAGGAGGTTGAAGCACCTCACCTATGAATGAGATGAGGCTGAGAAAATTGAGGTTGTTTAGCCTGGAGAAGAGAAGGTTCTGGGGAGATGCTGACATGCAGAATCAAACTCTACAACCTGAGATAGGTTATAAAGTAGGCATATCTATTACAGCGCCAGGCACAAGGAGGATCATTCCTCCTAAACTGCGCGCCATACTTCAAAGCAAGCAATTATTTATAATGAGGAAACATATTCATTGGCAAAGGAGGGGTCATTACAATTAATTCCAGGAATAGGTGTGGTTATTATCATTATTTCTGGGAACTCATTACCATAAATCTCCTCCCTTTGACTCCTGTGCACTGCTGTCTGGCGGTTGTGGGCCAGGGTCTTCTGAAGGAAGGCCCACAGTCTTCCTCGCAGTGTATTTTTACATTTGGCTCAGAATGTACGGTTGTGTTGAGCCGGCAACCACAGAACTGGTATGATCTGGCTTATCTCTGGAGGCTCTTCTTTGTTCCCACTTAGCTCACAGTTAGTCCCTCTTATCTATACAGACCAAGGTTACTCAAGACAGTTAGTTCCTCCTATCTCTACAAAACAAGCTACAGCTGCAAAACTTAAAGACTACAACAAGACATTTATGTGTCACCTTATCATGGCCTTCCAGCACTTCAAGGGGGTCTACAGAGAAGTTGGGGATGGACTATTTATGAGAGGGTGTAGTAACAGGACAAGGGTTAACAGCAGTTAGATTTAGTTTAGATATAAGGAAGAAAGTCTTCACCATGAGTGTGGTGAGGAAATAGAACAGGTTGTCCAGATACGTTTTGCATATCCCTGGAAGTTGCATATCCCTGGAAGTGTTCAAGACAATGTTAGATGGGGCTTTGAGCAATCTGATTTAGTGGAAGGTGTCCATGGCATGTGGTTGGGACCAGATGATCTTTAAGGTCCTTTCCAACCCACACACCATTCTATGATTATAAAATTCTTTAATGTCAGTATTAGCATCCTAGTTAACCACATCACCTTCCAGCACCCCTTTCCAAATCCCATTCCACCTATTTTTTAAAATCAGTATGGGGGAAAACCAATTTGCACCTCAGAAGTCTTATTTTATATCCTGAGAAATCTTCAGAAACCACTTGCCTAGAAAAAGCTTGCCTTTATTAGGGAGAAGGTCTTCAGTACTGCACTTTCACCATGCAACCCTATAACTGCCACTTCCCTAGTGCCCCCCACAAATGGTATGTTTGCCTTAATAATAGCCAAGTTAGCTTCCCAATAGATCCAGACAGAAAGTGAAATCAAATTCTTTTAGTTAAAAGATAGCATATATTGCTGTGATTATTTTTTAGCATGGCACAATGGTCTAAGCTAGAACAGTTACACCTTCCTGTGGAAAGAAAACCCATGAAAACTGCAGCAGTAACTGACCACAAAGCTAAGAAAAGTTCTAATCTATTGAGTTGTCAATTTAACGTTAAAAACCCATTTACAAAGATGACCTAAGAGGCGAGTTAACTAACTAATCAAAGATCAAGTGAGAAAAACATCTGTGATAAGCTTACTTTGTTTTAGGCAGCAGGAGGAAAAATTCCAATAGATTATCAATAATTGCTATTGAAAGCTTACAGAGGCCTAAAAACACTTTTAAGATCTGATAAGTAAATGCAAAGCTCATCAATATGTTTAGCAACAAAACTGGTGAATATTTATTGAACATGCAAGAACAAATAATAAATCACCTCATTACAAATTGAAATGCCAATCAGGAATATTCACATTGGTTGCACCACTTCAAATATAGTCAGTTAGGGAGATTTTTAGTGTTGAAACATCTTACAGTCTTAAAAAGAAGTTAGAGAAAAAGTAGATAACACCTATCAACTCATTCCAATTAGTCTGGCACAATTTACATTCTATGTTGTTCCAGGAAGATAGGTTTTCGTATTTCACGATCCAGACACTAAAAAAAGATGCATTTCCTACAGAACTGTACTATTCATTGTGACAAAATCCCCTTCTCCCTTTCGGTGGGTGGGCAGAGAGGATCAATACATGTGCATTATACATGTGCATTATACATGTGCACATCCCTAAAATAAAATTCCCAACTCATCACAAATAATTTTTACCCCCTCTATACTTAAGAGGAAAACAATTATGGAAAAAAACCTCTTATTCTGAGAAGCTTAGTGATTAAATATAAAATAATTGGAATTACATTCAGATTTAAAGAACCCAGTGTAGATACTTCCAGCTCCTCCCCACACATTTTCAGTGAAATAATACATCAGTGACCACGGGGAGGAGAAAGCATCACCAAAAATTAGATGCAATTACCATCCTAATCCCTACAGACAAAGACAGAAAATACACTTTATCTCCTTTTGGCAGAAACCTATCCTTTTACAAGAACATCTCATGATTTGCTATAAACTTTTAGGTCTGCATCACATTTAAAAATAAGTACACGAGGCCTTCCAATTTATTCTCCTAGTATGTAAGTACTTATCTCCCACTCCAAGATTGTAGTGAATCAACTGAATTGAATGTACTCTTCAAAACAATCTAATTCTAATAAGGAAAACATTTATAAATTGTATAAAATTATTAAATGTATACAGGACACAACAAAAATAAAACTTAAAAATAATGTCGTTAAATATTCTGCACTATACTTACATAGTTACATATGCAGGACTGAAGATGGATGAATATTAATCAACCATAAAAAAGGGTTACTTTATACACACAAACCAAATAGCATTCTGACTTGACTGATATAATCTGGCTGCCTAACTGTCACATTGTTAGTTTGGCCACACTGGATTTGGCCAAATATACAATAATTTAACCATTTGTGGTACAAGGTGAGAAGAGACACTTAGTATTTTTCTGAAAAATACTGCTTTGCCAAAAGCTAAGCAAACATATGGCTCAAATGAAAAATAAGATTACAGAAATGCAAGTATTTAAAGATCCCATAAAATAGAACAGACAGGGCTTGTTGGCCAGATGGTTTTTTACCAGCTCTTTGTAAAAGGGGGTGGGCAGAAATAATCTGTAACGTGATTAAGTCACTTTGCACATATACAGTTTTGTCTTCAGGATGTTACCAGAATCTGTAACACTAACATAAAACTTAATATTTATATAAAAACAAATACCCTGTTTGAGGCATATAACAGTTTCTTCTCAGGAAAAAAACAAACAAACAAACAAACAAACAAACAAACAAAAACCCACACGAAAAACATCCCACAAACAAACAACACCACCACCAACCAGCCAAGCATACAAAAAAACAAAAACACCCCACAAAAAGTTTACAAGAGGAAAATTTATTCTCCTGCTACTTCTAAATGGCATTTTAACAGACTGGCAGAGAGAAATAAGACGATGCAAACAGAGCAGTGTTCAGAGAATTAAAACTGGAAATTTCAATGAACAGAAGAAATTTCAGGAAAGGGTTTTCTTTTAAAAACATTAAAGCCAAAAGCTACGTACCAGCAGCAAGCCAATGTTTTCAGAGGTTGCAGCTTTTAAAGGAAAGTAGTGCTGGAGAGAATCCAGTTCCTGAATCAACTGTAGAAACCATTTAGCGCAAGCTCTATTACCTGTTGATCTTTCCTCACAGTTCATACTACCTTGAACAGCCCCGGTTTCTCTTTTCCCCTTTTCCATCATTAGGTGACATGGAAGTAACCACTTTTCCCATGGAAATGAATGAGAAGAAAGGAAAGACTACTGACTTAACACCAGCAGATCAGGCCACCAGAATTGTAATGAAGCACAGAGAACAGAAGGAAGATTCAGAAAGCCATGGAATTTCCTCTTCTAGGAAGAGGAGATCCAAAAGCTCTCCAGAAGATATTCTAAAAATAACACAGGATCAACAACAGTAGAGGAAGCAAACCTGGAAAATGGCTGAGATGGTACAAGCATGAAGCTTCTGCCATACCCAGAGGATATGGTTGAATTGTATACTTCATTATGTGCTATGAAGTTTAAAGAAGGAAGAAGCTGTATTCAAGCCCTTAAACAAAAGCCTGTAAAAGAATCTGTGGCAGCTCTATTGAACTTGCAACTGAACACCCCTTTTAAACTTCAGAAAAAAGTAATTCTTCTTCAATATTACACCGCTAAAGAATTTATAGACCAAATTATGTTGTCCAGATTACAAGCACAGTATTGTTGGTTTCATTTATGATCTTAATGCATTTTGTGCAAGGAAATATTATTTCAGTATTGTTTTTATTTATATGATCAGAGTGCTACAAACTCCTAGTTAAGGAGCAGAATTGTCCAGGGTACCGGACAAGCACAGAACAGAGACAGTTCTTGTCCCCTAGAATTTAGAAGTTATGAATCATGGAAGACAAAGATGATCTCATTTACTTATATATGTATGTCTCCAAAGGCAATAGATCAGACCAATGAAGACCATAGGTTAACATGGTCCAAAGTTGCTTCACCACATTTATTGTCCAAACACTGTCAAGGTTTTAGAACCTTCACAGTAAAACAGACTTAGAGGGATTTAAGAGAACAGGAGTATGCTATGCTTTGTAAGGTGATGATGCAGTGGGAAAACATTAATACATTTCATCCAGAGATTCTTATTTTTAAGATTTAAATGACTGGACAAGACAGGCAGACACTGCAGGATAAGCAAGAGTAGGAAGTTGGTAAAAAAAAATTAAAATTGCTTTCAGACAAAAAGAGTAAAGTAACATATCTTCTCCAACTATTATTATCCATAGTTGCAGAAGTAAATGGTATGTCATTTGTCACAAATATTGAAGAACCAGAACTAGAATACAAACAGAAGACAGATGTGGCAAGTGAAATGTTGTCATTTTTCTAAGTTTTCAAAGCAGAAGTCGCTTTAATATTTATTAACTGTAGAGACTTTTTATTTTATCCCTGAAGCCCTAATTATTGTGAACCCACACTGTCATCTACATTTTTTTTGCAAGACTGCATCCTCTCACTTTTTAGAAAACTTAATTAAATCTTTAATAAGCTAGTATAAATGTAAAGGATGTGGAACACAAAATACCACCTTATGCATATTTATTAAATTTCTGCAAACCCTAAAGCATTTCTCCCCAAATTAATGGTATGGAAAAAAATTATTTCAGCTTACCTGCCAATTTTATTTTTTTTTTCTTGTAATAATTCCATCTGTTAGTTCTCATGACAGGGACCTTAGGACCAAATACTGTCTGGATATAGTCTTCACTTGTTATCATCCCTACAGCCTAAATCACAGCTGATCACTTCCTCAGGTAACTGATTAAAATAATGTTCTTCTAATCATTGTGTGAAATTAAGTGTGAAATCTACCCACCCTCAGCAAGTGGACAGCCTTGTTTTCATATTCTTGCTCTAACACTGGCATATCAAGTATCTTAAGATCACTTAGCTAGTTAGCTAAGTCGGCAATGACATTCAAGTGGTGTTACCACCATACAGATACCAGATCTCACATTGAAACTGGTCATCGTGTATGTAACCACAATTTCTAAGCCTACTTAACCCAATACATTTATTTCAGGTAACTCATCAGACCTCTTTTGACAAGCAAAGATGGTGCAACAGACATGACAGATCGCTGAATACTGATGGTTGCATATATGCAAGTAACCTTGTCCTAACAGTAAATGTTACATAATACTAATTCACATATTCAAGTCATCCAGGGGACAGAGGGAGGAGCAGTGAGGACAAAACTATGTCCAAAAGTTCTGAAGAAGTGAAAAACTGCACTGATTTTGGAGAAATTACACTAAGTTTTTTTAAAAATAGTACATCCTAATTTCAACTATGAGGCTTGTGATGAAAAGCCTATAAATTAATTCATTGATTAGACATCAGTGCACTGTTGATTTCCTCAGGTTGTGGAAAATTCAACAGCTATGAAAGCATGACTTGCATTATTCATCTGGTCTGATTTTGAGATCTACAAATGGCATTTAGAATATCAGCACTTAATTTCAGTGCTGAGTACTCTGGTAAAAACATTCAGCTAGTATTCTAGAAGCGTTGCATCCAACCAACTTTCAAATACCCAAACCCCAACAATTAACAAAATAACAATATATTTAGTTAGCCACTCTACAATGCAGTTGTGCTTTGCTGATGTAAATATGTGGCATACAGAAAGATGACACACAACACAAAATGAACTGCAGAATCAAAAATTACAAAAATTGTGTTGGTTAGAGGTAGTTTTCACAGTTTGTGCCAAAAACAATGATTATGCTCACCAAATCAAAATTTAAAAAAATAGAAAATAAATTAAATCTAAGTAAATTAACCAGAAGTTATTGAAAAATCTTACGAAATTTGCACCTAATCTATTACCTCATTTTGCCTAAGCTTCAGCTTCCAGCTGTTAAACCAAATACAAAATTTTCTGATACATAAGAGACACCTTTCTTAACAGATCAACCATGTGACCGGCCTTTTGGATGGGGGAAGGCTGTGGATGTTCTCTGCTTGGACTTTAGTATGGCCTTTGACACAGTCTCCCACAGCATTCTCCTGGAGAAACTGGTGAATCACGGTATAGATAAAGGGACTCTTCACTGGGTTAAAAACTGGCTGGATGGCTGTTCCCAGAGTTGTGATTAATGGGGTGAAATTGAGCTGGCTGCCAGTCACCAGTGGTGTTCCTCAGGGATCAGTTTTGGGGCTGGTCTTGTTTGGCACCTTTATTGATGACTTGGATGGGGGGATTTAGGGTACCCTCAGTAAATTTGCAGACAACGCCAAATTGTGTGGAAGTGTTGACCTGCCTGAAGGCAGGGAGGCTCTTCAGAGGGACTTGGACAGGTTGGATCAATGGGCCAAGGCCACTTGTATGATGCACAAGTCCAAATGCCAGGTCCTGCATTTCAGTCACAACAACTCCCAGCAGTGCTACAGGCTTGGGGATGAGTGGCTGGAAAGCTGCCCATCAGAAAAGGACCTGGGAGTGCTGGTAGACAGCCAGCTGGACAGGAGCCAGCAGTGTGCCTAGGCGGCCAAGAAGGCCAGCAGGATCCTGCCCTGTATCAGGAATAGTGTGGTCAGCAGAAGAAGGGAAGTTATTGTGCTCTTGTACTCAGCCCTTGTGAGGCCTCATCTTGAATACTGTGTTCAGTTCTGGGCCCCTCATTATAGGAAAGACATTGAGGTGCTGGAACATATCCAGGGGAGAGCTACCAAGTTTGTGAGGGGTTTAGAGAACAGGTCATATAAGGACAGGCTGAGGGAGCTGGGCATGTTTGGAGGAGACTGAGGGGGGAACCTCATTGCCCTCTACGACTACCTGAAAGGAGGTTGTAGAGAAGTGGGTATGGGCCTCTTCTCCTTAGTTACTAATTACAGAACCAGGGGAAATGGTCTGACGCTGCAGCAGGGGAGGTTTAGATTAGATACTAGGAAGAAATTCTTTACAGATAAAGTGGTGAGGCAGTGGAAGAGCCTGCCCAGGAAGGTGATACCTGATATTACCTGTGAATACCCTGATGGTATTTAAGAAATGAGTTGACATGGTACTTCAGGACATGCTCTAGGGGCAGGTATGCAGAGGGCTTGGGTGTTGCTTTTTGGTGTTGTTTTTGTTTTGCAGTGTTTTTTGTTTCCTTGCAGTGGTCAGGTATTTAGGCGTTCTTTATTCTTGTAGGTATGATTGGACTCTGTGATCTACAAGGCCCTTTCCCTCCACAATTACTCTGTTATTCTGTGATCTTTCATCATATGAATAGCTTTAGACTGTGGTCAAGGCCATCCTTAATGTTTGGTTTTAGCCAAGGACTGAATTCAGGTCTTTCCCTTCGAGGTAGATTACAAATATTTGTTGTCATTCAGTCCTAAATACTTCATTATTTGTCAAACATGTCATTCAGCACTGATACCAGAACTAGCTGTAATACCTTATCAATGGGCTCATTATTCCACATGCACATAGTACTAGTATGAATGTAATCACCTAATTATTTTCTAACTTACTTAGAAATCATTCACCCTATGCACAACAGCTTAGAATTGCTATGCACTTTCAAACAGCTGCCATTATTTCTGCACACCCCCTCCTCTCCCCCTCCCCTTCCTCACCACGGCATTCCAGGACCACCATCATTTCACACAGAGCAATCAGGCAGGTGAGTTCAACATACAAAACTACTGCCCAATTAGTTTTTTAATTACAGACAGTAGTCCATGTTAAAAAGACTTTTAGAATCTTCTCATTTAAAACAGTCATGTGAAATGAGCATTTCTCATTCTTAGCTACTTCAAGATCTAATGACCTGCAACGCCTACACTCAGCAGAGCAGCATCTCTTCTAACAAGATGTTATGTACATTCAATTACAATGCTTTTCAAAAATCACATGTTCTTGATATTTATTGCTTCTACAATTTTAAGCATGAGTGCCATGAACTTTGAGTTGGACCCTCTGTTTGTCCTACTCTTGGTGTTTCACTTAATCTGTTGTCATGGAGTTATTTTAACACATGGAATGTTATTTTGCGTTCTATGCTTCAGATAGTCAGCATCTCTCCTCTGGAAGTTTAAGACCTACTCTATATGTGGGGTTTGGTTTTTTTTTATACTCTAAGCTTTCATTTTTAATAAAAATAGAGAGCTACTTATTCAAAATAATGAAAGCTCATTTTTGTTACCAAGGCAGGTTCAGAGTTAAATTATTATCTGGGAACCAGAACAAGGTTCACCCATTCAAAATATAAACCCACATTTTGTGTTGTTGTTAATGTAAACTACTGTTATATAATCATGGTTTTAGTTCAATTTTTCAATAAAACTCCTACTATACTGGAGCAGCAGCTAGGTTTTATACTGAGTTGATCTTCATCACAAGTTCATTACACATTAGAAGGACTACCATTGAAAGTATTATTTTGTGACCTCACACAAGCCATACGAGTCCAAAATGAACTGCCACTGTATCTTTAAAACCCAGAAATTTTGGCATGCAATAACTACACGCAAAACAAAGATTACCTTGCTGCTTGGTCAAGGAAGTGGAGGTTTTTTTGTTTGGCTTTGGTTTGATGGTATTGTGTTTTGTTTTTTTGGTTTTGGTGTTTGTTTTTTTTTTTTTTTATAAAGTTTTCAAACATATAGCAGGCAATTACCTCGCAACTGACAACTGTCACCTCTTTACCAACTGACCATATTAAGCTAGATTTCTTTTCCCCTCATATACTTAAATCACTTCTATCAGAAACTTTGTTACAGTTCATTCATAATTATCTATTAAAGTATGCAGTGGTGTACTTAACTTTTGGACAAAGAAACCCAACCATGGAACACTGACATTTCTTCAATTTTTTTTTTTTCTTGGAAATTTGGTCCAGGTAGACTGAGGAATTTTCACATTTGTTTACACTTCAGACGTTTCAGAACTACCAGATACAACCAGGAGTCCCAGGCACACTCACTGAGCATACACAGAGCCAAGGCACTGTTCATACATCCATCTCATATATATTCATTATATACTGTGATGCTGCACCTACAAAGTACACATTGTTATAAGTGTGTAAACGTGAAATGAAGACGGTTTCTTCCCCATTTACCAGCAAATGAAACATCCATGTAGAATTAAGGAGTCTATTGTAGATAATCTGTTCAGGGAATGCAGTCATTAGGATTTTCATCATTAGAGCACATCTGCTAATTAGGTTTAAATCAAGTTGTGGAGTACTAGTGTTCTGATGGATACAAACTGCAGTGTTCTACACAGACATACACTTCACAGGATTACATATGGTTACAGTTTAGGGGCATGGTAGATTGTGAGACCTGTAAGAGATGCTCTCTGTTAACCCTCCTCCCTGCCCAAAGGAGAGGAGAAAGGGAACAAGGTAGAGACACTTGGTGATTAGAAAAGGAAACCAGAACAGCTTTAATGGAAATTAAAAATAAAAAAATAATATATACAAATATATAAAAAACCAGTATTGAACCCAACACCCCTGATGGAAGTTACATCACTGTCAACACTGATGCTGTGGAGCAGGCACCAGGACTGGGGCCAGTGGCAGATGAGAACTGCGTTCAGTAGCTGGATTCTGGTACTGGATTCAGGAACACACAGATCAGGATTGCAGGAAGAATGGGTAGAGTCCTTCTCATATGCTAGCCATTGATGAAATGAGGAAGAAGCCAGAAAGGAGACTCTCCTGATCCCTCAGCTTTATACTGAATATGATGTATGGTGGATGGAAGACCTCGCTGGTCAGTTTAGTGTGAACTGTTCTGTCCATTCCTCCCTGCAGGTGCAGCCTTTTACTTTCTACACCCCCCAACATGGTGCACAAGATCCACCAGCGGCCTTGGTCTGCACACCAAGGTACTAACTCTAAACATCTAAACAAAGAAGCAGACACTGCCTGTGAAAACATGTTGCTAATTTCAGGAGGTGCAGTTAGAAGAACTGAGATGAAAAGTAAAATCACTGGACAGAATTAGTTCTGTTCTCACTCAATCCAGGACACATATTATCAAATACTGTATCCTGTCTCCTTATATTCTTACTATCTGATTATTTCTCCCCCATAGCCACAATAATCCAGGACCATTTTATAAAGTCTTAAAAAGATGCATAACAGCTATGCAAGCAGAGATGGTGAATTCAGAGTCAAGAAAAATAAGCACCATTTCAGTATTATGGTCTTTAACGTGTTATGTTTCATACATAGTCCAAGAGTCTGTTTTATTCAATTAGTCAAAATAGATATTTTTTAAAAAAAATTAAATCTCATACTTGGCACAGAAAATGTTAAACTTAAAGAGAACAAAAACTGCAGATGATAAAATACTCATATACTTGATATACCAGATGATTGTGATGCCCATCAGAACAACTTTGACGGGCTGGAGAAACATTCCAACAAATCTCAAGTTCAATAGTGGGAAATGCACACATATAAATCCAGGGAGAAAAAGCCCCATGCACCAGCTGGAAAGAAAAGGATCTGAGGGTCCAAGTGGACAAAATGCATGACTTGCAGAGCAGTTATCCACAGGAGGAAGAATCCCTGCTCAGAGCATGTACAGTATAAAATTTTACCATCAGAAAAACTGTGTAAGTCTGGCATGTCGTATCAGCTATCTGTATGTCAGTATACTGCATAGAAAGAACCAAACACACCTTTATCATAACAGTAAAATGCAGGCCAGTTTTGCAATTCTCAATCTGTTTCAAGACAAAAGGGTCGTGCCCAATTCAAAGGCCAAATGACCACAAATTTACTCCCAGCTCAACCTTATTTACTCCATCCCAGAAAGCTTAAAGACTGTATTCACAGTCAAATAACATCAGCAGTAAAAGGTTCAAGTATCAACCCAATTATCCTCAAAGAAATATGCCCTTCATCAAGAGAATGGGCTCTTTTTTCATCCAAAGTAGAGAGGCCAGCATTTTGGTACAGTCCCGGTGCTGTGTGTAGCCAAAGAAGTATCTTGCTCTTAAGAATTCCGTGAAGAACATATTTTCTCTGAAAAATGTTATTTCCACGCAACATTGATAAAGATGTGAAAGCAGCTATTCTAAAGACACAAACAAATCCCTTTGACAAAGGTGCTAAAGTCACCACTGTGATAAATTTGTGCATGGTACAATGTAAGTTTGAGTTCAGACTGATTTGGCAGTTTCACTTCATTCAGTACTCAAAGGTAAGAGAGACTATAAGTAAATAAATAAAAATCTAATTTCTGCCAGAACAGTTCTTGAAAAAGAACAAATTAGCAATGGAAGACGATAGCTGTAAGGTGTTTTGAACAATAACTCTATTCAGTGAACTCTATGCGCTCTCTATTGGATAATCCTACACCAGCTGGTAGGAGAAGAGCAAAGCACTCTCTTGGACACAAAAACACTTGGCAAAGAATAGTAAAATGACAAAGTGTGAGCCCTAAGACTTGCCTGAGCTCCTCAGCCAAGCTTGTAATATTTGAAATTCAGTTTGTGTTAGTATGCAAGAGAATACTGAATGAACGTAAAAAATAAAAGTATTTCATGCATGGTTTTACCAATCTCTGGATTAAGAGCATTCCTGCAACAAATGGTACATAACAGCAGAACATACATCTCATAAAATACATTCAGTCTGGGGCCAGGTCAATCCTCTCCAGATACAGCTGTAACTACAGATCTGAATTCTACAGATCTGTGAAGCCTAGAAAGAGAGGTGTGAGATTTACAATTGCTGAATTAATCACGACCAAACATTCCTCACAGAGAGATCCATTAGTGATAAACATTAGACTCAAGAACACCAGAGCTGAAAACAAGTGAAGTGTGGGAGATTATGGGTTGGTGAGGGGATAATGCTTCTCCTCCCAAGACATATATTCTCACATGCTGTTTGAGAAAAAAAATATTGGGAACAGATGAACTCAGTCTGAATGAGTTAAGCCATTTTACCCATCTTCTATTGAGATCCTAGCTGATTTGATGACAAAATATTCAAAGCATAAGGTAGTTTTGCACCATTGCTAAGGATGGAAGGGTAAAAAAAAAAAAAGATGTCTTCTGATAATCACAATACAGTGCAGTCTGCTGTTCTGGAAAGATACCACCTTTTCATATCACCATCTTCACTCAACAGAACACAGCAATGGGACAAAAATCAGTTCGATGAGGGTTCCTGTCAATAGATGACTAACACAAGAGGCAACAATTAGAGCTTAATGAATGAGAATCATCTCTTTTATGGATTAGTGCAGAGTGTGATCATGATGAGATCAGAATCCATTACTAGCCTTGTGCATATCACAGAATAGCAATAAGGACTGGAGAGGAAAAAATAAATGCATCTAACAGAGATCACATTTGTTTTGATAGCATTTCACACCATGTCATCCTAGTTATTTTTCTTCTCCAACTGTGGCAAAGAAAAAGGAGTCTATAGAGTAATTCATGCAGTCTATTTTGAATTTTCAGGGAAGAAATACAAACTCAATACAGATGAGTCACTATAAAGACCTTCAAGCCAAAAACTAGGAATCTAATAAAGCTCGAATACAAAAGAAGGTCACAGAGAAAGAGAATCGTGTTCAATCTCTGAGAACTTCATTATGTCATGATTAGAAGAGTCAGGTCCAATAGAATTAATAAAACATTTTCTCTTTCAGATTAACAATCTGCAATGAGTATCTGAAAAACTAGAAGTCCTTTAGTATCTTACAGTTGGAAATAGTAATGAGGCAGTTGAAGGATTTATCATTGTTCTTAATTTGCAGTGTTTGCAAACACCAGAACACCACATGACACTTTAGTATATGCTAACAATCAAATTAGTATTACTAGGAATTTTCACAGAGAAAACCTGAATCACACCAGATAGCAAATGGAAAGCATATTTTGAGTATTTCTGCAGTGTAAGCCTCAAGCTAGTTTTCTGAGATGATTTGATCTACTTAGAAGCAAATGGATGTTTTGATTTTAGGGAACATTGACTCCTTAAAAGCACAGAAATAAGTAAATAAAGAATCCTTAAATTTCTATCTTCACTTGCAAGGGGTATGAACACTGAAGGAAAGATGATATGAGTCAGAAACAAAAAACTGAAGTAAGAAGCTATAAAACGTTCAGTGTCAACTCGGCAATGGGGAGGAACTCAAATGGTGGCAGACATCTGCCAATAGAAACCAGAAGGAAGAACAACATAACACAAGCTACTGTTTCTTGAATGCTGTAAACTAAGCCCATCTGGGTCCTGACAGACAGGATATATTTGCATATATACCAGCACTGTGGACATGGTTCCTGATTTTAGAATAATCATACAACTCAGAGCATGAAAGAAGAGATGAGTACCAAATAATGAAATCAAAACCCTGATTCCTTTCCACATTTGTCTCCAGATACCGCAATTACAGATGTGCCCTCCTCCCCTACCACAAACAAATTCAAGGGATGATACAAACATTCTGGGGCAAAGAAAAAAAGATTCCAAACAATACAGATCTTTTCAGATTCAAGTCTGACTCATTCTACCTTGTTATTTCATTTGTTTCTCTCCTTAAAGGAGAGCAAAATATGACAATCTTAGAACAAGAAGTATAAAACAGATTGTGGGAATGACCCTTAAAATCCATCTGTACCTACCAAGAAAAGCAAAACACACAAAAAAGAACAAACATCACAAGTGAGAAAATGTTGACAGCAGTCCAGAAAAACATGGGAAAGATGAAACTAAAGGCTATAAGAAAAAAAAAAAATCTAGATAGTCACAAAAATGTGGCACCAGGCAAAAAGTATGATGATGAAAGACATAAGATGGAAAAACAACATCAGATGCCAGAAAAAGTACAACCATTGGGAGTTACAACATGAAGAAACAGAATGGAAGAAAAAGAATGCATTCCGTCACCAAAGGGAAGATGCAGGATGGAGTTTGCTCTCTGAGTTGAGTGGGCATTAAATGTCCATCAAAATGTGTGAATATTCCCTTTCTAGAGAAAACAATAAAGGATAAGCTAATGACAAAAAGAAAGAGGAACTAAATGATAGGAAGCAAACCAGACAAACAGAAAAAGCTCCAAACAACCTACTGGTCAAAATACAGGAATGAAATAAGCAGACTTTTTGGTTAAGCAGAATGTGAATGTAGTCACACAAAGAAAAAAGTAACTTTATGACGACTTGAGAGTGCAGCTAATGAGTCTGCATTTTTAGAAAAATTCAGATGGTTTCAAAGACAAGATATACCTTGAAAAAACAAAAGAAAAATGGGAAGAAAAAAAGACAATGCAGAACTGTACTAGAAGAGTTGGAACTTATTTCTAGAAATGTCAAAAATCTGCAAAAATCCCTATAAGAGGAAAAAAATGAGGTAATGAGATACTGACCTACTGTTATGCTTTTTCTTTATTTACACATTTTATACACAAATATTGAAGGAAAACATGTATACTAAACCTAAGATAATTACAACAGAAAGGGATAAAAAGAACAAAAGCAAGACAGCCAATATAATCAGATCAAATAGTGGAAAAAATAAATGCTTTTCTGATCTGAAGTCATTTAAAGCCAATGCAAGAAACAACAGCTATTGCAGAATAATATATGTTTCATGTAGGTAACTACTGCACAGACCAAAAATATATGTTATTGTCAAAAATAATACCACTCAAAATACTCAAAAATTCATACCACCTTGTGCTACACAATTTGCTAATTTTTTTTGCAAATGGCAAGTTTAGGTTAAATTATTTCAAATGCTTGTTACACAATCCAGTATATCTTTCATGTGGCGATACATGCATTTCTGCAGTTCAAAGACATCTGACCATAGTGCAGTATCAGTCAGAGTACGTTCAAAAAAAGCAGACAAATAGTGCCAGTGGAACCGTATGGATTTGTTCTAACAGGTCAGATTCAGCCTGAAAAACACAGGATGTCTAACTCTATTGTATCACCAGAAGACCATTGCAGCAGCCAGTAACTAATATAAAAGTGATGCTGCTCTTGCCTGAGAATAAGAAGGTAGCCTACATAACTCTATGATATCTTTGATCTGCTCACTATTTCCACAACTTTATTGGTTTCTAAATATTGACCATCTCCAAAACGAACACAGTATTGGGGGTAATTATCTGGCTCAACCAGTTTACATTTTGATGTATGACTTTAGAGAATTAAGTAAGTAGCTTTTTGGCAGATATAATACATATCCTTTTAAGAATAAACATCAAGGGTTATATGTATTGTCTTGGTTTTACAATACATAGTATTTTCTAGTAAAAATGGTTTGATTAGAACTTCATGAAGAATTTGACTTCAAGAGCTTCCGACAAGACATTAGAAGTTATTTGGTAATGTCCAAAATTAGAAGCCTTCACATATATTATCAAATTGTACAATATTTACAAATTATTTAAGTTTTGCATTGTAATTTTACAATTCTCATACTGCTACAGTAATGATTTGAGCATCTTCCCATGTCTGTAAGTGTGCAAGCCTGAAGACTTTAACCCATTTTTCAGAATTCTGTTTTCATGAACTCAAACAGCTGAATATGAAAGAAACAATTCCCTAACCTTAGTGCACGTGCTACCTAAAGGGTCTTTTTAAATTATGGCTGTATTTTTAGGGACAAAGAACATCAGATGAGAAATTACTTCCACTGCAGTCATGTGTAAACTGGCTGCTGGCCCCTTAGCAAGGACAGCTGCAAGACACAGACACAGCTGCTCAGTTACCAACAACAGAGGCAAAAATCAACAACCAGGAACACACAGTGTTAAGTTAAATAACACATATGTTGAATGTATTAAAAAAAATCCAACCATAAAGATATTTGAAATACCAAGGAAAAGGAACCAACAGCAGCCCTTTACATGACACAAGAATAAAGCAGATCGTAGCATAAACAGAACTCTGAGAGGTTTGAAGAGTTTTTCACCTTTTTTCAGCATCAGTTTGTTGAAATTCTCGGCCAACTCAGTACAACTACAAATACCAAAATATTCACAAAGGGAAACTTGAAACACCCTGGCACATACCTTTAAAGTACATAAACTGAAACATGCACTTTTGTTTAACAGGGGATGCACTGAGCATCCAAGAGGTGTTATATATAACAACTCATAGTTAGCCACATGATTATCCACACTCCAACCCAGGCATTTGGGATAGGACTGTAATAGATGCATTTCCAAAAATATGCCTCAATGAACTGCAAAGACTTTCTCTAAGTTGTTTGTAACACAGCTTACAGGTCAGAATGACTTTTTTGCTATTTCTTATGGCTGTTTACACCACTACCTTATGACTTCGGGAGGCACACTATATACAGCAGTTATTTGTACTGACAGAAACTTGACATCCATCTGAAACATTAAAATAATGGGAATTAGGAAAAATATAGGTAATAGGAAATTGCAAGAGCGCCCCCATACCTTTCTGCTCATCTTATAAGAATCTATGCAAACAGATGCAAAAGCATCGTCTTGTGAACATAAAAACACAAAAAAACTAGTTACCCATTTAAAGTAAAAAAAATCGTTACTGAAGAGTAACAACAGTTCTAACTGAAAAATAAATTAATAAAAATCTACACCTGTAGAAGAATTAAAGACAAAAGTTATTCCTGGCCTTGCATCAAACTTCTGAAGAATGCTGAGACCCCCTTATTATAGTATTTGTATTCTATAAGATTAATTATAAACCCAGCAGTATTAACCTTAGACTGGTAAATTAATATCAGTGAAATGAGCTCATGTAGTAAGAAACTATGATACCACTGAGCAAGTGGAGATGAGTTTGACTGTTACTATATCTCCACTAAAACACCATTCATAGTTATCTAGAAATCAGGTACACCCCACAGCAACTACAACTACTGATGTCAAAGTCTGCCTTATACTAGGATAAGCATGGTATTTAAAGCTCAAACCTTACCACTTTTTGAAAATTAGACAGTTCTAATTTTGAAATCTGTTGTATGCTCTGCATCCATAAATTCCGTTAAGAGTATCAACCAGTGAACTACCTCAAAAACATGTGATGAAAGCAAAAAAACCCATGTTCTTTTATCTTTCATCGAGTGAATTCCACAACATCAAATGATAATTCTAAATCCATAACTGAGAAGTCTTGAACATCTTGCTAGTATGAATGCCCTGGATCAAAAAACCTCTTGAATTTTACATGATACTGTGTAACACAAGTTCTAACTAGTCACTTCTACACAGCCCAGCCTCCAGAGGAAATAGAATATTTCTACATTTCTCTGAAGTTGTTTGGTTGGGTTTTTGTTGCCTTTTTTTGTTTGTTGATGGGGGGGGGGCTTTTGTTGTTGTTGTTTGTTTTGTTGTTTTGGGGAGGGGGTATGTGGGGTTTTTTTAGTTGTTCTCCCACCCCCCCCCCCTCCCCCCCCTCTTTTCTTTTCCCACTCACCCCCATACCATACAGCTCTGCAGTCAATGAGCTTTTTTT
>JANHFX010027440.1:53238-94078 GCA_027560015.1 Chloroceryle amazona
TTGGTGGGGGGGGGGTGGTTTTTTTTTTTTTTGTGTGTTTTTGTGTTTTGGGGGGGGGGGTTGTTGGGGTTTTTTTGTTTTTCCCCCCCCCCCCCCCCCCTCCTTTCTTTGCTATCAACACAACAATATTCACAGCCAGGAAGCACAGATTCTATTCCTAGCTTGGAGAAACGAATTTCTAATGGTTAGAAATGAAGTGGCACATTAGTTTGGTCACATTGAAAGGCAGGATGAGATAACAGGTAAGATTGACAGACAACCAGGTTGGTTTTTTCTTTTTAATTTGGAAAATATACTGCTTCCTGCTTTCCAAGCATCATTTTAATTTTCTTGTCCACATTTCTTGCAGCAGTCTGCTGAACAAGACAGATAGTTGGTAGAAATGCAAGTAAATCCCTCCTCTTTCATCTGTATGCTTATCAGGAAGAAAACCATATTTGACCCATGCCAGATACGTAGTCAAAATACACCAGGCTTATATCGTAACATTAATTCTCCACTATGCCAAAAAAACCTCCTGTAATCCACTTAATATAATTGAATTGGCTAATCAACAGACGATATAGTATGCAGCCCAAAGAGATTCCAATAAGGTGCCTCCTGTACTACCCGTAAACCAGGTTATAAAAGAAAACGAGCAGTAAGGCTAGAGTTTGGTAGAAATAGAAAAATAAGCATCCTTGTATCAATACTTTTCAGGACTGAAAGTTTCTGATATTGTCAAAGTTTACATTCTGCACATTATTTTTTCCACTTCAAACAGATGAGCAGGAAAAATAAATTAACATTTGTTAAAACTCAACTCCAACAAAACCATAACTGAGATGTAAGCAAGACATGACTCAAAAGTTTGATTTAATCACTCTGTAACTTCAGTTTGAAATGCATTAAACTTACATTAAAGTCATACAAAAGATGATATCAGAAGGCAGGTGGGCAAAAATGTGTAATCATAACATTGCGCTGGTTTGCTGAATGTACATAGTGAAGAGTTTGAAGTAGGATGTGGGAAAAAAACTCAGGACCAGATGGCCTCCTCTACTATTTGCTTATAGTGATTCCATATCCAAAAATACAGCAATGATAAATGAAATTAACTTTTAAGAATTGTTGCCAAAAAGAAGCCTTTCTGAAAAGTACTGCATCCCCTTTATAGAGTTCTTATTTTCTCTCACCTTTTTTCATGAGTGTTATCTGCATTAATCTAACCCAGGTCCTTGTTTCAGTAATGGGAAGCCTATAATCTTCATAAAGAGAGAAGGAAAGAGGACAGAACACTTGTCATCCATCCACCTCTATTAAAAGAATTACAGAGCATTACAAAAGCAATCTACACTACTGACAGGTTTCTTAGCAGCCTGTAAACTGGTTTTAGAGTTCAGAATTTCCTTCAGCTTGCTAGTTCACATAGATTTTCTTCACAACCCAAGTGGTATACAGAAGCAATGAAAAAAACATTTATTCTCTGACTGCTGCTTTAAGTATTTTGAAGCAACTGTTATTACAGTATGTCTGTAACATTACACGTACATTCATACAGCATCAACCATCTAGATGCATTCTTGTTCCCACATTTCCTTAGAAGGTATTTTTTAATATGGTACAAGAAAGTAATTGATAAAAGTGCCACAAAATGTAAGAGGAAAAAAACTCAACTCATCCCAGACCTTCAGACATTTCCAGCAGGTTACTGTTAAAAAACAAAACAACAACAACAACCACCAAACAAAACCAAACCAAACAAAGAAAAAAACCCCACCACACTGTGCTTCAAAAGATGCAAGCTGGTTTTGTCTGTATGCCCCTCTGTATATTTGATGGACTTTTATAGTACATTCCATTTCCTCTGCTTCCATTTCCTCATGCTTTTGATTATAGGCTTAACAATGCTTTTGCACATTGTCAAAATCTATTATGAGCATTTGCCACACTTTTTTTATCAGAATTAACTAAATTTGACATATGCTGCATGCTAATAAGAAAGGCATTAAAGTATTTAAATCTTTTTTTTTGTTGTTGTTAAAGTGAAGGCTTCTGAATTTACAGAATTACACAACACAAAACACATACCAAATAAGACTTTTTTTCCAAAACCAATTTAAAACAATTTGTGACGTCATACCTCAAAGACATAAAAGCAATCTGTTTAACACATCTTTTCTTGACTATGAAAAGTAAAAAGCAGAAACAAATGGAATTCGCAAACTTTTTTTTTCATAAAATAGACAAATAAGAAATTAAGACTGGGCAGAGTTACATAGGAAACCAGTTATATGCCTCACAATTGAACTCAAATACCTCAAATCTCCAGATGATTGAACATTAGAGGCAGTCTTAGCAATTACTCTTTCTCAAGCAGAGAAGGTAAGACAGGAAATTTCCTTTTTCTACAAGGGTATGGTAAGTAGTACCTTGTTTCATTACTTCACTTGAAATTAGTAAAAGCTCAGTTTGGTTTCAAGGTGAAACTTCTCATGATGAAGAAATTGTGAGCTTATTCCACCCCCCCCAAATATCAAACCGCCTCTCTGAACAGATATGCATTTTAAGGGCATTAACAATACCTATCAAAGACAATTAGAAATCCTACTTCATATAAATGAATATTCACAATTTTCTTCTTTGTTAGAAATGACAAATTGTAGTACAGAAGGGTTCAGGTGATACAATTCCTAACCACAAAAGTTGGGATACAAGTTCAGACTGCTGATTTTTCTTTCTTTCATTGTATACAAAGCAAACCTCTTCCTTCATTTTCTTTTACCAAAACATTTTGGTGAAGATTTCAAAATAATTAAAACAAAGTTAGAAATATTAGGCAATAAAGCAAGTTCTGAATGCATCTGAATTGAGTGTAAGCTCTGCTTTTAAAAATTAGTCATTTTTATATTGTACCTATTGTCCCTGTGTTAATATGTTTCAGAATCAATGCCTCCTAATACTTTTTTTCAAACTTCTTTTGATCATGACTCATGCTCTTCATTGTGGGAAAAATAATCTATCCTTATATTATTTCACTATCATTTTATTACTAATGGTTAGTCATACATTCTTTGCCATCTCTAACATTCCTTTCCCATAGTTTTATTCTACTATGCCATGCTTTTATTGGTCACTTTATTGTCAAGTTTCCTAGCAACTTCTATTTCTTGTGAGGAAAGGAAGAAACACACAACACACAAAAATATGACAGAACCACTAAATTTAGAATTCTTCTTCTCTTTGACTAGTACCTCAGCGTTTTCAAATAACAACACCTTTTACAAAGCCACTTCCCTTTTTCCTCTGTCAGCCATCCAGATGAAGTTCTTGTATACTTACAATTACCTGTGCATTAAGGGACAGAAGTATTCCACAGTTCCTTGAGCAGGAGTTCTTTTCACTGGAATGATACTTACCCTGATAGGTCATTCATTAGAAAACAAAGGAGGTAGCATGGTGCTAAATTAATGAAAGGATTCTGTGCTTCAACAGGAGGTAGACAATCTCTAGTGACAGATAAAGCCCTTAATCCTTTTAACATAAAATAATTACTTTGTAGTTTCAGATCTATTTTTGAGAAGTTTAAGGAAAGACTATTCATAGATACCAGCACATAATTTTGATCTACAGAAAAAAAAATTGCAATTACTAAACTAAAGCAGAAGTTCATTGTTGAATGCTAAAGCAAGACCATACAAGTGATCAGGAAGTTTTAATGCAAAACCTAATGGTGTAAATGTTAAGAAACAGCTGTTTAAATGTCCATATTCTGCTGTCGTTTCTGTATTGAATAGTAAAAATCTAGGTACCTTGTACTGGATAACAACTCACACAGAGAGCTGGAAGTGATGCTCATGTCTACATTAGAAAAGTAAAGACTTGATGTGATAACCAAAATAACACTGTTCTCAAAAACATGGACATATTAAAGTCTAAATGTTTACCTTCTGAACCTTCTATAATTCTAAAGGTCTATGCATTTTTCATTCTTAGAAACGGTGTCTAGAGATCCGATGACAAAAAACAACTGGAAGTGTCTCTCTCTAAACTCATTTTTAAAGTGCCCTCAGCTCTTTGTAGACTCAAGAGTCACTGTAAAGACTTGAGTGAAAATGTGTTTCCTCTAAAATATTTTTATTATCAAAACAATTCATTACATTCAGGAAGAGTTCCATTTTCACTTCTTGGGAGATATACAGACTTCAAATTACTTCAGCAAACAAAGCTGCTCTATCAGCTAATGAACTTGTAACTTTCTCCCTCATAGCCAAGCAAGCATGAGTTCTGCATGAGAGCACAATGCATTCATTGCTCAAAAAAAATGATGTTGCTGTAACTGAACAGCTTCAGCTACATTTTTGAATCACTTAAGATACATGCCAATAGACTAACACAACCATAATTATATCACTTGAACATGGTAGAACAAGAAAAATGCAACTAAAGACAAAAGTTATACTTTCTATGAAACTACCTATCACCTGAATATGCAATATATACTTGTGACCTCTCCAACACAAATCACTTGAGGCTCTTGTAAAATGAACATACCCAAGGCATCTGCAAATTCGTCCTAAATTTATGAAGGGGCTGAGGATGGAAATATCATTCAGCTCTTACAGAGGTGGAACCATCTCCATCAGTACTGCTACAGGTTGCTAAACCTCCTGTAACAGTCTCAACTAAAAGCCTAAAGTGGGATGACTTTAGGTCTCATTGTTTTCTGGTGTAACTCACTTCCTCATGTTTTCTACAGTATAAAATATTTTGCACTAAAATAAACTTATCAGCTTTAGTGGCTCTCCTCCCACCTAGCATTCCATTAAGACTAAGTCAAATATGGTGATATTTGACCATCTGTAAACTAAATCAAACACAATTATAATCTTGTGCTATACTCTCTTTTTCTTGGTATTTGTAGATGTAACACAGAATTTAATTTACCTGAGACACACAGAAAGAGTTAACTGAGAAATATGAAGCTACAGCAAACATGAACTGAGACCAGAGCTAGCAATTACAGATTTCAATAAGCTTCTCCTGCCTGCCACCAGGTACTTACAACCCAGATTCTGTGTACTCTCCCCCTTCTTCACATTCTTGCAATACCCAAACAGCCTAGAACAGCAAAAGAAAAATGATAATTTGAGCACCTTTATGTCCCCAAAATGCTCCCCATTCCTTCTAAATATTCAAGGGCTGGGACTGGGAATAGGGACTCTTTCAACAACCTCCACTGCCAAAGGCAGTTCCAACTGAGAGGTGACAGCAGCTTAAATGGGGAAAGTGAATGTAGAGAGGTTATTCTGAAGAACCCTCAAGACTTAAAAGTAACACTGATTTCTTTCACTGCCCTCCTCCTCATCTTAGATTGGCAGGCAGAACTCATGTCCAGATGGTGGACAAGTAAAACTACTTGAACAGACTGTATTACAATGTTTTACGCTAAACAGTTATTGGATTAAATGTGTAAATAGCTGTGGGAACCTGGGACTCTCCTCTTTTGAATGATCATCATTCAGCTAGAAAATTATCTTCTCTGTTGTCGCTCCTCTATGGCATAGTGAATCCTGCAACCTTCCCTAAATCTCTGTGCCTGTGCAAGAGGACAGTTTGACTAGATCAACAGAGCAGATCAATGCAAAGGAATGCATGTGCAGACTAAAAGAGCTGGTGCTGAAACCTTAATATCCATTCCCCATGAGATTTTGCTTTAAACTAATTCTACACTGGTTCCAAGGACAGAATGTGGATTATAATAACTGGAGTATAATAACTGGAGTGCATTGCCTGCATTTCTGGAGGACATGCTTCAGTTTAATTGCAGTAATAGAATCCAGTTCCCATACTCAGAGACTACTTCAGAGTGCAAATAATGCATTGCAAGACTGTCCTCATGGGAGAGGTGCTCCAGCCCCCAGATCATCCTTGTGGCCTCCTCTGGACCCACTCCATCAGGTCCATGTCCTTCCTGTACTGAGGGCTCCAGAGCTGGATGCAGTATTCCAGGTGAGGTCTGACCAGAGCAGAGCAGCAGAATCAGCTCTGTCACTCTGCTGGCCACACTTCTTTTGATGCAGCCCAGGATGCAATTGGCCTGGGCTGCAAGCACACACTGGCTGCTCATGTCCAGCTTCTTGTTTACAAAACCACTGGCACACTTCTGAGCAAAAGCATGTTTCTTTGAGTTAAAACAATAATACAGACCACCTTAATAGGATACATACACCCAGAGAAGCAGACAAGTGTTTTGGGTACTTTATGTGAAGCAGGATATCATTTCCTAGAAATCAAATGAATATCAACTGCTCCCACTATTTCAATTTCCCAGACACACTCCAACCACAACTACACAAAAGGTTGAGCCATCACATTTCACTGATAAATTAAATCCTATTGTGAATATTGCAAGTTCATAGCACACAATGACTTAAGAACACTTCATTTCTGTGTACAGAATGGGCTAAAACACAAGATGCTAAATGAGATAAGGATTACCCTTCCATATGTACAAATGCAGAACTTCAGGTGCCTCAGTTGAATTGAATAACATTAGCAGCCTGCAGAACAAATACACAGTTACACAAGAGCATTTAAGATCAAAATTTTACTCTGAAAGCTACATTCTCCATGAGATCTGGTTAAAAAACTTTGCTCATATACAAGATCTAGGCTTAGAGATACAGGAAGACAAAAACTCGCATCTCTCAACACCAAGGTAAATGCCATTTCATATAGGCCAGGGCAAACCAGTGTGTACATGTGCATACGTATATATATTTGTGTGTATATATATAGATAGATCTAGCTGTATTGACTGATTTATCCAGCTTAGAGGAAACAAAAAATGAGAAAACCTGTCATGCATTTTAAGTAGAAAATGATTAGCAATGCCCCAAACAAAAACAGGCATAAAGGAAATGAAAGAAAGATCATAATATCTGAAGCCCGTCCAGCAGATATTGTTTTTTCTTAGTTTCTAAACAAACTGACCACTAAAGAAGTTAGTGCACTGCTATCAATAAACAAGACTTGAAGAAAACTTATAGACAAGAGCCTCTATCTGCACCTAGCTTAGAAGAGAAAGTGTCTCACAACAGAAGGAAAATATTTACACAGTAACTTCAATATTAACGCAGCATTCTGTCAATTTCTGCCTCACCCACTCAAAGCACTGCCACATTGTTAGTAACTGAATCCATCTGCTGTGGACAAGTAAAAGGCATAACAATTCTACATCTTGAAGTTGCATTAAGCTTTCTAGGACCAACATCCTTGAAATTCCAGTGAAATTCCTGCCACTTGCTTTCCAATTCATTTGGAAGCTTTGACAGAAATTACTCATAGAACTGAAAGATGAAAACTTTCCAGTGAAATGCATTAAAGCTGAGCCATCATATGGATACCAAGAGTACAAGCCATGACTAAATGACTTAGAAGTGTGACACAAAAATAATATAGAATTCAGATAACTTGGCACTGACAGTTGCTAGCATCTAACAGGTTTCTGAAAGACTTAAGGACACTCAGTTCTGAATAGACTTGATTATTGAACTTGTCTCCTCTTAAATCTTTATAGTTAAAGCTGGTAAATTTTACTATTTTTTAAAGCAAAGTAATATCACATTTTCTTAAAGGAAAACTTACAATTATTTCCCGAATGAAATTAACAAATATCATAATATAGATTTTAGGATAACAACTACTGCTTAGCTGTAATAGAGGATACATCTAAATAGTATGACTGAACTATTCCTTCTGGATCAAAACGGTATTCGTTTGGATAATCAAAACTTCGCTTTTTAGAAATGTGTTTATTTTATTGTGTGCTTTCCAATATTTCCAACTTTGTGTGGCATCATAGTTCACTGGCACTTTGCCTCTAATTCAGATCAACTGCTTGTAGAAAATCTGTTGTTCAGATTCAGAACTCCTACCCAATCAGAACTCATTGAGCAAGGCACATTTCAGCATGAGAAGTTAGAACCACCTAAGACTTGTGGAGAAAACACGCAGGAGAAATCTGCCTACTAATGAAGTTTTATGTGACATTAAGAGCAATTCCATTTAAGGCATATGGCTATTAGTTGATAAGAAACGTTATCAACTTCAGTCATCCCTCACCATAAAGACTGATCAACTTTGAACTGATTTTTGCAATACTCAGCTATAGAAATTACCTTACATTGTAATGGGCAACATAAATGGTTGATGAAAATCTAAAGCACTTTTTGGAAATGAAGTCAGAAAGATACAAGCATAAGATCAACTAGAAAGTTACACTTCATGCTTTTACAGTAAAGCATTGCATTTAGTGTCATAGTAACCTACTTAAATCTCATTAATTATGCTAGTCTAGTTAATGTAGTAAAAAAAAACCAAAACAACAAAAAAAAACACCAACCCACTTCCAGGACTATTTCAAAAAAGTAAGGCAAGGTAGCATCTCTATTCTATCTTTATTGTATATTATTATCTCTATATTAATGTATATTATTGTATATTACCTCTATTCTATCTTTATTGTATACTGTTGTATACAATAAAGGTAGAATAAACATAATTCCCTGGCGATTCAAGCCTTCTTCATTTCAAGAGAGCTTTTTCATAGTTTTTATTTTTCCTTACATACTTTTTCTATCCTCCAGACAAGTAATAAAAACTCAAACTTTTTAAATAAAGTTAAATTCAGCAAGTTTTCTTTGTTTTCCAAATCACACTGTTGAAGGAAACATGTGATAGGATTTCCATTTAAGTCATCAGGATGTGTAATGTTAAACTGGACATGATGCTTGCATGTTTAGCTCCCATATTTTTCACTGTCAAATCCATGGACAGAGGTAATGAAGTTCATCAACCAAAGGCATCTGCAACTTGTAGTAATTCTACTTCATATCCAACTACCAAGGCACATAGACTACATGTAAAAAAATACTCAAGACACAGCAGTAAAAGAGGAGGAAGAATTCTGAATGCTCTCTAGGCCTCTGAGCATACCTTACACTTAAACATGCCAGACTCTGCGTTGAAATCAAGTTATGGTCTCATTACAGAGATTGATAAAGTAGGTAGCAATTATATTGATTACCCTAGGTATCTGATCTTAAGCAGCATCTGAAAATACCTAATTGATACATAAAAATATCTCAGTAAAATGCATCACAGAGTATTTACTTTTAAAGCATGCTTAAAAACAAAAGCCACATATTGCTGTGTGCATTTGTAGACTCTTCTAAATTTTTAGAGTGTTTGATCAAGAAAAGAGAAGTGGATTCAATATGATCTTCATCAACATGGAATTATTCAAGTCCCATGTCTCAGAAGAAATCCCTGAAACTGTATCCTGCAAACCACTATCAATAGGTGTGCTTGCACCACCTTCCATGATCTGAACAGAAATTACAGTATACACCACCTTAACCATAAATTCATCACCATGTGGAGAAATAAAAAAAAACAACAAACAAAAACAACCACCAACACAACAAGAAAGAAAAGGTTATTAAGAACCACATAGTCCTCACTGAAGAATTAGTATATAGTCATCACCAGTATCTCCTTGTCCTGTAGCTGAAGTCTGTGCCAGGACATCATCTTCACCAGGACATCATCTACATCAGGAAATAATACCAAATTCTGGATACCAGAGTAGACAGCACAGCATTACAGTTCTGACTTTAGCATCCAAACTCTGGAGAAGAACAAGATTTCAGAAACATCCTTTTGCATTTCTTATTCTTTAGTTCAAGATCCCAGACTATTTACAGTGCTAGTGCTGCAACCTATGATGAGGTGCCCTATTCTTTCCATTACTAAGTTGTTCTACAATTGCCTCACCTAATTGTTGCTGCAATTCCTCTCTCTGGACAAACACCTAAACCTATGCTGGTATGGCTAATTTATTCCTTCAAAGTATGTAGCCCTAGCCCTGCAACTTCTAGGATATCTAGAGCTAAAAGCAGAGCAGAAAATAGTTTTTATCCTTTAAGCAGGAGATGCTACAGTCTATAAACTTGAGCAACTCTGAATTCAAAATGTCGTGCCACAAAGGGACTGCACAACTATTAACAACCACTTACATTATGTACTCGATATACAAATGTTTTATGTAACACAGCCAAAGTCTGCTAAACTTAATAACCATAAGTCTGATATTCATAAGTAAGTTGCTTTAGATTCAGAAGAAAAGAAAAAGAAAAGAAATGGCGTAATTAGGCTAAGGACTGTAATTGCTTAAAAGGATGATGAAGAACTTGGAGTATTCCAAAATGGTATTGCTGGATACAAACATCAGAGGAAAATAATCTTAACAGTAAATCCTATTAGGTGGGAGAACAGTCTCCCCAGAAAAATGATAAAAGTCCTGCCACCACTTTAGCAATCATACAGAAGAGTATTGTCACAAAGAAGCCTGTACCAGCAAGGGTGCAAATCTTTTCCATCTCAAATTTCTAGTATTATTTTCTGTCACTAAAATATTGTCTTTTTTATTTTTTTTTAATTCCATCATAAGAGAAGCAATCCATTCAGTGCAACTATCAATTTGCCTATCTTCCTTAGAACGTGAAGGACTTGTGATAATAGCATCTAAAAATATGAGTTTCTCTATCTGAAATGCAGCTTTGAGGATCACTATAAAATATCTTTCCACTTATTTCATGGCAATCCCTCATTATTTGAATGTTCTAGCAAAAGAAAGAAAAATAATTTTTACTACCTTTGATAGGAACATTATAGAAGTTTTTTTTTGTATATCTATAATAGCATTAGATGAAATAGTAATTATTATTTTTAATAAGCCTGCTTTCACATTTAGTAGAGAAAAAAATTTTCAACAAATACCAGAAAACATTCCTTTTTCCAATTCTGATCATTATCTTAACCAACAAAATGTGACCTCCAAAACACTTTTAAAAATTAAGAGAGTAAATCTGAAGATCTAAAACAATAACAACAAAAAAAAAAAGCTTTCCACTCTAATTCTACTGACTGACTCTTCCAGAGCACTTAGAACTCAAGCAGATACAATCTGTATTTTCCATGTGGTTGCACAGGATGTGCTGTAAAAACGTTTATAAAATGAAACAGGGGAAAAGATCAATTACACCACTGATCTGTCATATGACAGCAAGGATGCCAAATGGAGACCTCTGGGATCGCAAAGTTTCATTAATCCAATTACAAACTGCTATCAGGCTGCTGTAAGCGTCCTTTATTTCACTTGCATGCAATCACTGAAGACACCAAGGGTTTTTTTTCTACAGATGTTCAAGTAAGAGGTAATACTTAATTTTGTCAAGTTTCTCCAAAATTTTAGTTAACTAGGAAAAGAAGAGGAAGGGATTTATAGGGCTTTTCTGCTTGTAAAAAACAGCAGAAAAAGAAACCTTACAAATGTTTCCCCCGCATTCTTTTTAGGGCAGAGAAAAACATTTAGGACTGCACTTAAAGAATTTTACAATTTCAGCCATGACTTAGTGTTGTTATTTCACTTCAAACCCAAGACAGTTATATTACAGCTTTAAGCATCTATTGAAAAAAGCCTCTTCTGTCTCTACTGTAGCAACAGATAAAACAGCAAATTACACAAATGGACATAAACTCTCAACTGAAAATAGATCTTTAAAATGGCTTGAAGCCAGATCTATAGTCAGGACTGAGTTTCCCTTCACAGATTCAACTTCAGTTTTCAATAAATTTTTTAAGAGGAGTCTGTACTTTTTATAAGCACCAGACATTTTCTTGCATGCTGTTTCAAAAGCAAAAACATGCAGTGTTCCACAGTCTGGAGACAAAACCACAAATCTTAATGATTAGAAGACCAAAATGACTTCATATTCAAGTTTAATGTTACCTCTTGAAATTGTGTTTAAAGAGAAGAAACTTAAGTTTTAATTATCACTATTTTGTTGAAATAGTATCAGAGATCCTGAGTGATCAAGTATCTGTCTCTTACATTATGTCTACTATTGACCCTATGCTGAATACTCCTCATTAATCATACATCTTCCTTCTTTTTTCTCCACTCGCTTTTCCATATTCCTCATAAGTTCTTTCATCAAGTTAAATATGCAGGCAGAACACCAGTCAGGAGGAAAGAATCAGATCACTGAAAGAATTTCTTCCTCTGTCTTGGAGCAAGACAGTCCAAAAGTAGCAGTCTTTGCTGGACATTTTGCAAGCTCCAGCTCTATAAGGGTGAGAATTTCTACACTTACAGTGAAACATGAATAAGACTAGGAAAGGAGTTTTAAAACAGAAGGTACCATTCTGGCTGCAAAAGAAGGAACACAGTAATAGTCATCAGTAACAGTCATTGATAACCTTGAATGAACAAGATGTGCTCAATATATAAACCCCCCCAAAAAAACAAGAACACAAGGTGCATAAGCCAGAGCACCCTGCCAATCCATCACAGTTAATCTCATGTAAACCAGAGGAAAGTATGTTTAGGACTGAAGATTCTCTCAGGAAAATTACCACATTTAATACTCGAAGTCTTTAGGAATTGGACAGTTCCTTCTATTTATTAAATGGAAAAAAAAAAAAAAAGAGCAGCCTGGGAAAACTCTTAAATGCTACCTTTAGTCCCTATTTAAATGGAGAAGACTACACATTAAAGTATAATCTGTTCTTTATGGTCATGATGAGGACAAGAAATAACAGGCTCAACAATGTAGAAATTGAACGCATAAAAATTTGGATTAGATCTTTCAAAAAAAATTTCTTTTTAACAGTAGATGCAGTAACAGGTTACCCTAAGGAAGTTGTAGAGTCACCACCACTAAGGGCTTCTAGAAGCACATGAGATAGACATTTGTCAGAAACAATAAAAGCATGGCTGAGGTTTCAGATAAAGAATAATTAGATTGTCCTTCTAATGCTATTTTCTACAGTTTTTCACAACTGCCATAACTTCTACACCCAGTTGGGGAAAAGAGTGAGACGCACAGGAAGAAAAGGTAAGGAACGGGGATAGAGATACCAGTCTTGAAATACTTCAAAAATACTCAGGGCAAACTAAGACATTAAGCAGCTTACATTACAGAAGAATAAGATTACTACAATGCAGTTATACACCAACAGCATATTTTTGAGCAGATTTAAGCTCAAGATACTTCCACTTGAAGGAAGCCGATACGTTGGTCTAAACTGATAGTTTCCCTGTGTCAGATTTAGCAGTAATGAGAAACTTCCCTACGGAAAAATAGCTACTCTGATTGCTTAACAGTGGTTTAACTAAACTTCAAAATCATCCACCTCACAGCTCAAAAATAAACTTTACCCTCCATGAGAAACACTATTTTAGTATAATAGTGTTTAGTAAAACAATATTTTAGTATTGCAAAACCAATTTTCTTCTTCTACGTCTTTCAGTCAAAAACATATCTTATGTATCTCTACAAGTATCACAGAATAGTTTGGATTGGAAGGGACCTTTAAAAGTCCTCTAATTCAACTGTGCTGCAGTGAACAGAAGATACCTGCAATTATAGATCATCTGATCAGAGCATCTCAGAGCCTCATCCAACCTGAGCATCTACCACTTCTCTGGACAACCTGTTACGGTGTCTCACCATAGTAACTGTAAACAATTTCTTCTTTGTATCTGGTCTAAATCAACTCACTTTTAGTTTAAAGCTATACATCTTACGCATGTAAAGCAATTTATAATAAAAAGCCAAGTGGTATATTTCAAAGTATAATATTCTGACTCCTTTCAATTTTTAATAGTTTTACCTATTTAGAATTTGTATCAGATATAGAAAAATCATCAAAAGGATTGGGAACATGCCATACAGGAAATGCATATATGTTAAAATACAAATATATTGTCTCAGATGCTGGGGAAACACTTGCTATTTTTGCCCATTATGAATACGGTTTCCAAGAGAAGTCCTTCGTCAGTTAGTTTCTGCTTATTGCAATAACCAGGAACTTTTATTTTTTTAACTCAACTTTATGTAAAGGTGCTGCTCAGCACTAGTATTAAAATCATAAAGGCAGTCTTTTCCAATATAGTTAGCTCTTAAGTGTGAGTCATGGGAAAAGGTTATGGTGTTGCTCTTTATCTAATTTCCAAATTATTACATTTTATCTGTGGTTATTTTAAGACAGTCCGGTGTTTTCTATTTATCTCCGTACTGATGAAGGCTATGGTGGGTGTCTGCAATACAGAAAAAATGAACAGCAGTACTAAAGAGAAGCAATAGGGATGTTTATGTGTCATATACTCTTCCAGCCATTCTAGAAATAGCATCTGTGACAGCAGATGACTATCAACTAATCCAAATCTGTTCTCTAACAGTTCTTTAAGTTTTTACAAGTTTAATCAAATTTAAGATGGACCCTAGTACTTTCAATAATTTGCCACACAAAGGTTCTTTAATTACCATTAAGGATATTTCACTGTATAGGTCAACATATTTTATTAGTTTAAGAACTTAGATATTTTCCATTCTAAATACAGCTATAACATTTCATTTTACAAGTAACACAGAAAATTATGTCAATGTTCTCTACTTTCCCCACCGATCTTCTCTGCTAGCAGTAAATCCTTCAAAAAAATCTAATACCTTAACTCAGTTCTCTCCTTTCTGTAAGGTCACTATTTTTCTATGTTTTGGCCTCATACAACTGATCCAGGCATCTTTACTCATTTAGACCTCATGCACACTTCTCTATGTTTATTTATTTTCATTTAAAACACTGAATACAAGTCAATGCTTTATTTATTTATGATTATTTATTTATTTTCATTTAAAGCACTGAATACAAGTCAGTTTTCACCCGGGATACTTTCCTTGCTTAAACTCTAATTCCAACATCTCCAGTTATTCTTACTTTCAAGTATTTAAGTCCTTCTGAAGTATATAAGGTGTTATAAAGGTGTTATAAAGATGTTGATTGAAAAAGAAGTTTCCTTCCTCTAGTCCTTAACCTCTCTTACCAGACAAGCACGCCAACAAAGACACACACAAAGCAACTAGGAAAGAGGAAACTGAGGAAACTGAGATGTGACTTCTTTTTATCTCATGAGATACACATTTTAACTCTAGTACATCAACTTCCGTCTCGTAGTGTTCACTTTGAAGTAAATTACTGTATGCTCAAATGTGTGAAGTAAATTACTGTATGCTCAAATGTGTGAAGTAAATTACTGTATGCTCAAATGTGTGAAGTAAATTACTGTATGCTCAAATGGTTTTCCAACTTCCATTAAAGCCACGTAACCTTATCAGTCTTTGTACTGAAAAAACTTAGGTTCACTTTATACATTTAACCTCCACCATCTTTGCCTTTTACTACTGTGATTCTGGACAATATTGTGAACAGAAAACTCCCATAGCACAAGATCTTGTGCTCTTTCAATTCATGTAATTTTCCTCAGAAGAGTTTTAAAATATTATTTCCAAAGCACTTCCTCTAAGAAAGTTCAGGCTTCATCTTTCACATACAGATGTTTTTCCCCACAAACACTGGGCAAACTACTACAGTTTTCAACATGAAGTTAATAGAGCAAGAAAGGGAGCCAGACTTCAGCTGTAGCATATGCAACGCTAATGTACAAAGCAATATAAAACCCTGGAAACCACTCAGTTATACTTTCCTTTAAGCCTGCATTTAAATTGAGGCAAGACTGAGAAGTTAATCAATTAAATCTGTTAAAAAGGAATAAAATTAATAACAAGCTTTACAGAGCTGAAATACTACCTTGAACTGAAGTACCAAATGGCTAAGCAAAAAATAACTATTTCAGTCCTGTTATGTACCACCTCTGCAGTAGGACTGGGAGACTTTATAGAAATTGTAGATGTCCACTTTAATTTGCCATTGTTAGGAATGGTTTCGTTTTAAAAAGAAATAAAGATTATTTCAGCTATCTTGGTAGCACAGCTGTGACTCCACGTGAAAGTGTCAACAATAAGTCGCAATGCCATCACATCACAGCAAGAGAGAATCAAGAGTGTTAAACATTAAACATGTTTTATTAAAAAAGGTAAGTTAAAATTTTGAATATAGTTAACTATAGCAGCAGAGCAACACATTACTGCCTACTTTTTCCAGAAAGAGTGGAAAGGAGAATGTCTAGAGTTGAGGTGTTTTTCACATTGATACACAAGATTTATCCCAATGATCACATTATGGCTTAACTTACTAAGACCACAAAGTCAGATCACTATTCAGATACTTAAATTAGGATTTTACAAACTAACTTTGTCCTCTAAGGATCATAGAATATCCTGATTTAGAAGGGACCCACAAGGGTCATTGAGTCCAACTCCAAACTCCACAGAGGGAAACTTTAAAAGTTAAAACATGTACCTAAGAGCATTGCCCAAACACTTCTTCAACAGTGACAGGCTCGGAACCATGACCACTTCCCTGGTGAGCTTTTTCCAGTGCTTCACCATGCCTTCAGTGAAAAAACCTTTCCCTACTATCTAATCCAAACTTCCCCCTGGGACAGCTTTAAGCCATTACCTCGAGTCCTATCACTGGACACCAGAGGGAAGACATCAGCATCTCCCTTACTGCTCCCCACCATTTTACTTCTTTGGCCTAGAAGCCTTGGTAGCCCACACAGTTCTCTGAAGAAAAACAAAACAAAAATATTTTCCCTTATCTTCTCTTTGTCTGAACAGACAGTTCAAAGAGAGGATCTGTTTGCAAAATTTTTTTCTCTCTCCACTAACGCCATAAAGCACAAGCCTACTGGCAACACTAACAGAAAACAGATATATATAAAAAAATTACTGTTCAGTAAAAAGCTACCTCCTCCCTCCCCTAAATCAAATTAGAGAGAAAATGCAGAGACTCTACTGGAGTATACGAGAACTGGGCCTGAAACCAAAGGCAAGCTAGGGAGACACGTGTAGCAAGCTAATAGCAGCGAGACCTGAAACAGGCAAATATTTACACCACATATTTTTGCACATTTTCCTTCTTAAATACAAAAGTTGCTGAAGACAGACTGTTGCTACTGAAAGCGAATTAAAGCTGCTCCTTTCTCCGGGCTTCTCTTACTCAGGAGACACCTTTAACACAGTACCAGCATCTACACCAGCACACACACGCGCCGGCTGCCATCGCTTCAGTTTCACTTATTAAGACAGGGCATTTCTTTTAGTCGGCACCACCAACGGCTCACTGCAGGTCAGCACTGCTCACCCTCGGCTGGCTGCTGAGGTACCCGACGACTACGGCGGAGGCCATCCGAGCACAGAACGGCGGCCCTTGCCTTTTATTCGCTCAAAATCAAGGAGTTCGAGGCCAACGACAACGGATAGTACCCGCCGGGGCTGGGACATCACGTTTGGAACCGCGAACCCGGCGCGGCGCTGGCTCCCGCCTGACCTGGAGATGCCGCCGCCGCTGCGGGCAGCCGGCCATCTTCCGCGGGGCGGGCTGAGCGGCTGCCCAGAGCCCTCCGCCCCACAGGCGCCCTCCCTCAGTGCTGGGGAGGGAGAGGAGCCGGCGGAGCAGGAGCAGGACGGCCCGCGGCCGCAGCGGGAGGAGCGCGGGGGAAGTAGGGAGACGAGCGCCGGGCGGAGGGGGACGCCGCCCGCGGGCGCTGACGAGGGGGAGGCAGCGCGGGAGGGCAGCCCCTCAGCTGGGCACGATGGCGAAAGAAGCAAACGTTTCTACCTCCTTCTTTTTCTGTCCTCCCCCGAGCTGGCCGCAGAGGAGGAGGAGGAGCAACAGCAGGAGGAGGAGGCAGCTCCCGGCCGGCAGGTGCAGCAGCCGCCGCGGCGCCCCGATACCCAGCGCCATGTTCCCCCGGCCACTCGCCTCCGCCGGCGAGCACCTGCGGCACCGCTGCCCATCTCCTCCCCGATGATTGGTCACGAGCTCTGGCCAATCGTATCGCACCGTGCCGCGGTGGCTCATGGGAAATGTAGTTCTTCTGCGGATCGCCTCGCCGCGTGCCGGCAGAGGCGCTTCGACGTCGTTTTGGCAGCGACAGTGGGAGCACGGCGGCGGCGGCGGCGGCCTCGACCGAGAGTGGTCGGTGAGGTTGACCGTGGTGCCGGACAGCCCTCAGGCGTCTGCAGGCTCAGCGCTACGCGCCAATGAGCAGAGAATCAGAGAATTGTTTTGGCGCAAAGACCTTTAAGATCATCCACTCCAACCATTAACCCAGCACTGCCAGGTCACCACTAAGCCATGTCCCTCAGCACATCTACACGTCTTTACGTGACTCAACCACTTCCCTGGGCAGCCTGTTCCAGTGACTGACAACCTTTTTGGTGAAGAAAATTTTCCTAATGTCTGACCTATACCTCCGTGGTGCAACTTGAGGCCATTTCCTCTGTCCTGTCACTCATTGCATGGGAGAAGAGACCAACACCCACCTCTCTACAACCTCCTTTCAGGTAGAAAGAAGCAAATAAGGTCTTCCCTGAGCCTCCCTTTCTCCAGGCTAAACAATCCCAGTTCCCTCAGCCACTCTTCATAAGGTACAAGCTCTAGATCCTTCAACAGCTTCATTGCCTTTTTTTGGACATGTTCCAACACTTCAAGTGCTTCTTGTAGTGAGGAGCTCAAAACTGAACACAGATGATGCATGATGGAGACCTGTCAGCTTTATCAGGGCCAGTATGTAGTACTGAGGCTGTGGCCTCAGTAGTAGTGGTGGTCCCAAGTGATGTGATTGGTATTTCTGCCCACCTGAGATTGGGGTGAGCAGCTCTGCCTGCTGCTCTGCATTCCCTGCCACACCTACCTGAAACACACAGTGTAATTGTGAACCAACACTGTAAATAAGAGAAAACGTTGCATGCATACACTTTTCAGATCTCACTATACACACAGAAAGACTCCTTTGCAAAAAATATTAATGTAATACACTAATACAATTAATTTGAATATAATTTGCAGAGCATTAACCAAGCAGTTTTAATTTGATACTTTCCTTCATGGTACAGTCTTCATATCAGTGGTTGCATATTTTTTTTTCATGAAAGTAGATACTGCAGTGCACAGGCCAGATAATGTTAAATTAATGAGAGTATACTTCATTTTTTCTTCCCCCCACCCCCAGTTATGCTATGTTAGTTATTTATACACATCTGTATATACACACCCACTTTCTAGGGTGCAGCTGAAAAGGAACAGCAGGCACAATTTTCTGGGAAGCATGAAGGACTCATATGCTTGAGAAGCCTACATTTCCAAGATGGTCTCTCTTTTCAGTTATTCGTGTTAGTATAAATGCTTCAGCATGACTGTCACAAGAAGTGTCTCAGTATTCCCACTATCAGTACCCCTATCCTATGCTAGCCACTTCTAACTAATTTCTGTAATTAACCATTAAATAAGCTAAGTGAACTAGTGAACATAGTATTTCATGCTACCCATGGTACCTGCCTCCTCATTACCTCTCAGAAATGAGGACAAGGATAGTAAGTGCTTAGAAAAAGAATAAATTAAAAATAGACATTGTTATATTGGATTACAAAGGTTTCTAACACGGACCTCTGCTCTACAGAGACAGGATATACCTATTGATCAGAACTGTGTGTTTTTAAAAAGACTTTTTTTTACTTCTCTTCATTTAGAAGCTAAGAATTCAATAGAAACTTTGCACTGGAACAAGAGAAAGAGATCTTAATTAGCGTGCTAAGAAAATAACATTTCATTTTCATTAAAAATCCTCATGTCACTCTTGATAAATGCAGAAAATGATTTCACTGGAACATTGTTTGGAAACCTCTTGGTCTCTTCCTGACCCCAATAGACTATGGACCTTTCACATTTTCACTGTATGAGAAGAGCATTAAAACTACCTGAGAATGTGAAAAACAGTGGGAGCTCTTCATTCCCTGAAAAGACTAAGAAATTTCTTTTTATTAACAGTGCTACTCTCACTGTCAAAGTCCTTACATTTATTATGAATCATAAATCTCCACTTTCAGGCATCTTGAGTCCTGACCTCAAGCAGGAAACAGCAACATGGACAGCTTTTCTTGTTTTCTGCTAAGATTTCTAAGCAGAGTTTCACATAAATCAGAACTTTCATAGCCTGTCTGTGTTTTCCTATCTCTCTGGATAAACAAGACTTCACACAGCTGATGCAATAACTGGGATGTACTATACAACAAGTGACCCAGTGAACCTGCAACTGTGTTTTCCTACATATTTTGCACTCTGAGGCTATCTGGAGTCTACACTGATAGAACTAGACTCATAGATATTTATAGTGACATAGCTGCTGTATCATGACATGTATGGATAAGAACCTGGTAAGGAAGGCCTAAAGTGAAAGGAAAACATCCCTTCCTTCTTTCCTCAAAGAATGACAGAAGAAGGAGTATAAGTCTTGAAAAGAAGTGCAGTGCTGGAGAAGGGGAGATTAATGGGAAGGATTAAACAAAGTCTGATTATTTTACATTTGTTGTGTACTGTTTTTGAGAGTTAGCTCTGTTAAGTTAGTTCTCATAAAATTATAAAGAGAATTTTTAGTTTTAATAATGTACATATAGCTTGTCCAAATAAGTGTGTAAATGTGCCTGGGATGAGTGTCCTGACCTTAGAAAATAGAATATTTTTGGTACTGGGATGCAAATGCAAGACCCTGGGAAAACAAGGGTGGCATATTTTAGGTAAAAGTCTTCTTAAGGTTAAAGGGTGAAAAAAACTTTTTCCTGCAAGATATCTTAAACAAGAGCATTTAAAAGCCTTCTGTGAGATGGAAGACTACGCTCTTTTTCAGTATTACATGAGCCCTCCCTCCTAAGAGGTGATACAATAACCAGTGAGCAGAGCTATAGGAGTTGGCTGGAGTTGTTACCAGAGAAAAAAAAGCGATGTGAGGCTCAGATAGTGGAGACACAGTGAGTGCTGGAGCTGGCAGTGGAGCAAGAGTGACTAAAACAATTGCAAATGAAAACAGATATGGGAGCTGCAGACAAGGAATGCAGTGAAGACTGGCTAGGAAGAATGAAATGTGGAGAAGCTAACATAAGCATGACAAACCAGCATATCAGGTTAGCTCAAATCAGACCCTGCAATCCAGAAACACTTAAAAAACTTTAAGGAATGAGTGAAGATTATTACTGCATGAGCAGCTAAGAGTTCCATAGAAGGAAGAAAAAGTTAACTGTTTAAAAGTGTTTTAGTAATACTTCAAAAATTAATTATCTTGAGTACATTTTTAGGTTTTGATTTTTCTTGCAATAAGAATATTCTTTGTTTGCTATTTGATTTGTATTCATGAGTGAGGAGAATCATCTCTCACAGAACCATTGTTTAAAACAATTATCCAAAGGTTTAGTGGTGGAGCTCAAGCAAGCATTTTCTTCTTATTAAGTAATCCCCTTAAATTTAAACCTGACCTTTGTTACAGACAACCAAGTCCTGTCAGAAGAGCATGCTCCGGTTGTCAGGTATTATCTGCTACTTCTTTGAGTCACCACTAGTTTTACCTAAGATATTTTTGTGGGATTTTTTTTTTTTAATTGGAAAAAAAAAGTTCCACAACCCCCCAACATTTTCGGCATTACATCCTCTAAAACTACTCACCCATTCAGCAATGTGATTTTCTTAATTAAAATTTCAAGGATATGAAAAAAAGTTTAATTCAGTTGTGATTTGGGATCAAAATAAATAGTGCCAGAACTTTCTGCAAGAAATTCAAACTTCTGTTTTAATTCCTATATCTGAAATTTGTAGAGGCTAACAGGCTTTGAAAGTAATCCATAGTAGTGTAATCCTGATCTTTAGGACATGGGTGTGTTGTGTAGGTTATGATACAAAGTGCCAAGGGCTGTAGCAACAGCTGCTTCCAAAAGATTACAAACTTCTGGACAAGCACAGTTTCCTAAGGACAATCATTTGCTATTTTTATATGGTTATTTAACACAGAGAAGAAGTTGCAAACTTTAATGTTGAAAGATGGATTTATTCCTGCAATCAAATTGAAAGATACTTTCTCTTCTGGCTTTCAGCCGTCAGCCTTCAGAGAGCTCTTTTTCATTCATGCCCTATTGATCGCTCATGGCAGGTGCAACTGCCCTGACAAAAATCTAATAAAGGCCAGGGCTTGCCAGAGACATGATCAAGATGGCTTGGGGCCTCACAGACATTAAATGGTGTCTCATGGCAGTTACCAGCACCTCACAATGATTAACCAGCATCTCAAGGTCCAGGCCCTTAGCCTGCCTTCGCTGTGGGCTTGCCCCCAACTAATTAGTTGCCCTCAACTAATTAGAATGACCACAGTGCGCTTTCGACTAGGTCATAAATGGAGCCTGGCTGAAAGGTTGATTTGGAGTTGGTTCCAAGGGAACTAGTAAAGGCCTTGTGGTCAGACCCTCCCCTTAGATATATGGGATACCATCCAAGGATATTTCTGTAGACTGGGTGAGCCTCATGCCCATTTTGGTGAGTGAATATATCTTTTAGATATATTCCTGAGTAAGCCCTTGCCTGCCTTGGGTGAGACACGTCCTTTAGGTGCCTTTGTTTGGAAGGCTTTACCTTTCTGAGTGAGTTTGTGCTCATTTTATTTCATCTTTCTGGAAAAAAATATTCCTTAAAGCTTAGAAATTACATGTGTAGTAGTATATTCCTGACTTATACCCAAATTTGTGATTTAATTTGTGGGTGCCTCTGTGACATCTCTCTAGCTAATGAGCCACATCACATCCAAGTCAGGTCTGAAGGCTGGTTACTGGGCTTTTTTTACTCCTGTTAAAGACGAAGCCTGCAAAACAAAACTTAGAAGTTGCTGAGAGATGCTGCCTCCCAGAGAGGCAAGTTGCCATTTATCTTCTGTGGTCATTAACAGGACTATTAACTCTTACAGATGTGCTTTTTAAAATGTTGAGGGTCTTGGGTTCTGGCCTCACACAGACCCTACCTAATGCATGCACTTAGGAAAAATATGCTTATGTCTTATGGTTGGCAGTAGTGTAAGCATTTGCCAGTTCCAGTTCCTGTTCTGGACTTTCTTCACTCTGAGTGAAGAAGACAAAACTACCTACCCAGCCACCTGTCAGCCATCCAAGCTTACCAGTTTACTAGTAACTATTACATTCCTCCTTTTTTTTTTCCCTTTTTTTTTTTTTTCCCCTTTAAACAAAAAAAGGTAACAGTAGACCACACTGGTAATTCTGAAAATGCCTGCTCAAACTGAAACAACACTAACAATTTTTTCATAATCTTTTATTCCTGAAGAGGCACCTATGCTTTCCTCAGAATCACAGCTATAGTACTTGCAACAAAGCACACTGTGTTGGCTGTTGTACATAAATTTTAGTAGCATGCTTTATACCCCCTATATATAAAAGATAAGTGCTATGAAACCAGATTGACTACAAAACCTCATACCATCTTCACTTTGGTATTTTTCATTACTTTTTAGTAATTTTCTTATTTATGTATACAATTCAAGTGATATAAATTTTTCTATCATTGTCCTATTTCACTGACTTCAAATAAGATTCCAAGAAATATACAAAAAATTACTAGATGGAATTGAACAAGGTAATTTACATCTACACCATCATACCATACATTTAAATTTCTTTCATTTTGCTTTTTTTCTAAGTTAAGTTAATTTCATTTTATTGTGATGAAAGCATTGTGCGTTATCTTTGATAACCAAACTCACATACAGAATAGAATTATCCATATATTCCAGAAAACTAATACAGCAGTCTAGGCATAACCAAGGATTTTCTTAGTACATATTATATTTTAAAATGTAATTATATACATAAATGTATATAAGCTCTATCAGCAATAGGTGTTCTCATATTTGAAAGCAAGACCAAAGCCCAGATTGCACTTCTGATCTGTTTAATTTTGGACCCACATTGATAAAACACAAGTAGCTATGATTAGGGATCCTGACTTTTGTTAACAACTCTTCAGATATCATAGTAGAGCTGTAGGATAGGGAGACAGGGGTGATATTTAGATTTCCTGGGATTGTTCAAACTGTGAGGCACTAAGAAACACTGTGCAAGTATCTCTCGAGACTCCAAAAGAAACATCTTATAATGAAATAGATGCTGGAAAATATATGACAGGCAGGTAAATAACACATAGTACTGGTAAGTTAGTGCATGCAATAAAAATTTATAAGCAGACAGAGCCTTTCTCTATTGAGAAAGTATCTATGCACTGTGCTTCTCTCTTTCTCTGTGCATAGATGTACTTAGAGACTAAATTAGGAAAACAGTTAACTATTATGAATGAATTTATAATTGGAACTTTTTCTTCATAATTGTATTTTAAGTGGATTCAGATTTAGATTGGCTTCTCAGCCTTGTTTCAAAACTTGTTTTAATTTAGTTGTTTAACATGGGTTTGGCTAATCTTATTCTAAAGGTTACTTTATCTGCAAGCAGTGCTGTATCATCTATATCATCATCGAAATATTTTTATCCTTGAAGAAATGTTACAGAGATACATCAACAATATTGGACTGTGAAAAATCTGAGTTAGGAAAATGAAAACCAAAACATTTAGAAAAAATGTTGCAGTTTCCCAATGAACAGCAAAATAATTTACAAATAAATAATATAGTTTTAAACTAATCTGTAACAACAGCAAATTCATACAACTTTCCAATTACTTGTAAATATGCATTTTATTTTGTCTTTAGCTAGTTTTCATACTCAATACCTTCAATAGGTTAGAAGGATGGTGAAACTATATACTTGATTTGTGGATTAGCTGTCCAGTTCTTGCTGATTAATATCTAGGCTAAAAAGCTGTTTGAATTTTTTATGTTGTTGGCAAATAGTAGCAAAATAAAACTTAAAAAAATATGCTAATGGTCAGGTGTAATTCTTTAAAGAGTATCATCATAACCCATTCCCCTTTCAACAGTTAGGCTGGTTTGTATGAAAAATCTAAGTTTGGCATTAGATTATAAAAAAGGATATGAAATTGCTCATGCATTTTAATACCTCACTCTAGAATCAAGACCAAAGTAAATGTTGTATATGAATCATAGAATATCTTGAGCTGAAAGAGACCCATGAGGATCGTCTGACTCTACTCAACTCCTGACTCTACACAAGACAACCCAAAAGTTGAACCATATATCTAAGAGCATCATCCAAATGCTTCTTGAACACCAACAGGCATGACATGAATGTCAGAGTATTCTCTGATGGGGATATAGGGTGGATTCATGTCACCTAATTCTGAGTTATTTTTTTCTAAACTAATCAAAGGCAGCAGCTATTTTAGATGATTTTGTGGGGGGATAAGATGACTCACTCTTTGAGGGCAGTTATGTTAGTTGACAGGCATCTTACTTCAGACTGTTACTTGGTAGAAATGACGACAAATGAACACCATATCATGAAATATAATCAACAAATTTAATACTTTGGGTGATCAAATAGAAAGTAGACTGCATTTTAAAGTACAGTCACTACAATTACTTTCCTGAGAACCCAGAATCTTGCGTTCCCTAATGGTTGCCTAGAACAGGAGATTTTTCTTGATACACAAAGTCTGGCTTTTGATTTCTGAAGATACAGTGGCAAATATACAGTTGGTAGAGGACCTATGATGAAGACAGGAATATATTGAAGAATAAAGTGTGTTAGACTTCTAAAAATTTTTAGTATTGAAAAATTATAGTCCCAGTTTCAAACATTGTCTTGATAACTGTTATGGTGGATGCTAATTTATGGGTGTGGTGCAGCACACGAAGGTCACAGGTCAATTTTTTTCTGTGTCTTGAGGATCATCAAAATTAAGGACATGTAAAATACTTACTAGGCTTAAGTATGAATATTTCATTAACAAATGAAATGAGAGGAGTCAGGAAAAAAAAGCAAACCCAAGTTGAGCAGCACAGGTGATAATTACAGCAGCAATGTCTTTTATATGTCTCCCTAGGGAAAAGTTTATATAAAAATGACACCTTTGAGAATGACAGTTTTTTCTTTTCTAGGAGAGTTAAGACAGACATGCATCCTTTCTACATCAATAATGAATGTTTTTATTGTACACAATAAGTTTAGATCTGGTCCAAGAATAAAAGAGTACTGAAATGCTGCTTTACTTCAAGGTGCTAAATATTTCTGTTAAATCCCATTCAGAATGTGTACTTGTACACAAAAGAATATAATTTAAGGACTAATGTGTATTGTTTAGTCTATTGTGCTTAGTCAAAACAATTTTTAATTGGTAAAGGTGACAAGAATATCAGATGAAAATAAAAATAAGTGGTTAGTTTCTTTAATTAAGCCATTACAGAGTTAGTCAGCTGCAGTAGCAATATTTCAGTTACAAATAATCTCTTAAGGAATGATATTGAGAGGATTAATATGCATTCACCTAAGCATACTCTTAGGTCTGAAAGGTACAATTTTCACTAGAGTGTGAAGTGAATGAAAATACGATAAGAGGTTCTAGACTCAATCTGTGAGAGATGGCTAGACCATGGATGGATAGGCAGTGTATGAAACTCTTTAAGATCCCAAAAAAGCTAAATTCTTCGAAGAGGAAGCAGGATTCTGCTCTGTAAGAAGCTGCTATATGCTGCTTATTGTTTTAACCAAAATAGTAAGTTTAGTTAAAACAGTAAATTCCAAAAATTCCAAAAAAACAGGAGCTCTTTCTATGATCTGGAAAAATCTAATAGTTCTAGCAAGACAGAAACAAAATATGATAACCTAAAGTGTATCTCTCCAGTAACAAAAGCCGACACACATATTGAAGCTTTTTGCATATGACATTTTCAGAGGAAGAGGGCTTTGTAAGTTTAACTATCTTAAATATTTTACTTAGTAAAGTAAGCAACAACATATATATGTAAATTATGATATTTGTCAAGCATATAAGGATAATTTTAAACAGATATTAAGTGAAGGTAATGGAAACATTTTAATAACCTATAATAATCAGAGTAAAATATTATCATTTTCTTAATGACTTCTTTTGCATTCCTATGGATATTTACTATTCACAGAAAGCAATTCTAACTAACTGTGAATAGAAAATGAGACTGAATTTCATAGGCTTCTAACTATTATTAATTTTAATATTAATGTTCCTGATACATCACATATTTCATTCAAATTGCTGGTACGTCTCCTACTTTTTATTTTTAATATGGGAGAGATTTTTGCTGATATCTATTTATTTTCCTAAAAAAACTCACAACTGGAGACAGGGCTTAGTCACCCTCTTGAAAGACTTCAGGAGAGACAAGGAATGGTAGAGTAGTAAATAGGAAGAGCAGTAGATGATACTTTTGGGATGGCAGCTTAATTTACAGGCTATGAATGTCTTCCAGTAGCACTTCATTTTTATCCTTCTGAAATCCTATCATCATTTTTTGAAGTCTCCAAGCCCTTTAATACTAAGAAAAAGAGTTTTTCTCTAGTAAACAAGTCTTTCAAGATATCATATGGCAGTCTTCTCCTCAACATAGAGATAAATTTTTAGCATTTCATTCACATGTATTTTAAAGCTTACCTATGTGGCTGTATCAGAGGGAAGAGAAGGAATATGGTATCAGAAACCTAGCAGGCAATGAGAAGAATCTCCCTTCATGCTGCTTCCCCTGCTAGTCTGTGAAGACATGGGTCTGATGGACAACTTTTTCACATCTTTTTGTTTCCCTAATATGGGTTTGGATGTTATCTTAAAGAATAAAAATGATAGTACCCATAAGAACTGCCAACCTGCATCTTGTGAACTTCATAAGATTAATTAGTACTGTCTTCCCTAACAGGAGGACCAACATGCGTCCAGACGCTGTGTATATTGAAGAGCTTCAAGAATTATGCATCATCTCTCTCACAGTTAGCAGGTAAAGACAACCTCTCACTTCACTCTTTCCCTATCCAGCTTTAATATAGTCTCTGTCCTCTTCTAGAAAACTGTAAACCATCCATCTCAAACACCTTACTGTACACTTCACACACATATCCTACATAATGATTCAGCTGTTGTCTGTCATGCTGTGACCCAATACCTGACACTGTTACGGTAAGACCATTGCCAAAGCAGAGTTCAGATGCTTGCATGATTAAGGAAAGTCTTCCAGATGTTCTATTTAACAGGTGCCTAGTATTGTGAGCTTCATTACAGCTACTGCCACCAATAGAATCTGCTTCACAATATGGGAGGAAATCCTTGTAATTTGAAGCTTCATTCTGCACCCTCTTGCATTTAAGAAATAAAAACTCATTTACGTTAATTTATTAAACTTGGGTACCACGTTCTAATAACAGTAAATGAAAGTCAAAACATAAGAACAAATTTAGAGAACAGTTAAAAGATAGAAAACCAGCAGTTATATGTGACCTACACATTATGTTAGCAACTCATATACTATGACCTCTCATTGCCATGCATTAGCTGTGTGGTGGTTCTCTAAAACAATTCTTCCATGCATAAGCAAAGAGATGTAAAATTGAAATAGAATAGTATTACTGCTTTTCTACAGCAACTAGTGAGAGCAAAATTGGAACATTATATCTACATATAGTACCTACTTTTCATGAAATGCAGTTAAAACCAGAGTAATGTTTTAAGGTTAATTATTCAAGAGATTAATGTGAGCTCTAGCTTATTTTACTGTAAAGATAAAGGAAGTTCAAATTATTTCATTCCCAAGAAGAGTAGAGCATAATGTGACAGCATAACAGTCAACAGGCTTACAGGTAGAGAAAAGATATCTGACAATAGCTCTTTAACAAATACGAAAATGACATTGACAAGAATCAGTTATTGGAAACTGATGATTGATGTTTGATTCATTTAAACAGAGTTGAAAAATGTCAACAATATTAGAGTGTGCTGTTTGAAAGGCTTCTGTAGGTATTTTCTATCTCTTGAAATCAAGACTGAATGCCATTATGACAGATACATTGGAGTCCAAAGTTACAGCTTGTTTCGGAAGTGACCAAAAGAAATTCGGTAGCCTTTTTCAGATAATTGAAAGCATGTTTATAAGAATTCTCTTTGCATTTATAATCTGAGTGGTATTTTAATACATTATTTTGTTTCATTAATGGATATTTTAGGTTCTCTTTTCAAAGCTATTAACCTTCAAACACTGAAAAAATTTGCAGTTGTTTAAGAAAAAGTCAACAGTAAAGAAGATGTAATGGTGTCTTTCAGCCCAAGGACATTTATGGGAAGTAAAGTTACTTGCTTGACTTTATTTGTAAAAACTGTCTTAAATATTATGTCAAAACAAATTATTATTGACACAAATGTAATCAGAAATATGTAAAAAAGGTTTATTAAGCAAAGATGATGGATTTGTTTTGTTTCACTTAGATTATAGTCATGTTCCTAAAATTTGTCTCAGTCTCCAAAACTTCTTAGATGTCTGTTTCCAAAACTCAGTAAATCAAATAATCATAGAATCTTTTAGGCTGGAAAAGACCCTTAAGATCATTAAGTCTAACCATAAACCTAGCACTGCAAAGTCCACTACCAAACCATGTTCCTCAGCACCACATCTACACATCCTTTAAATACCTCCAGGGATGTGACTCCACCACTTCCCTGGGCAGCCTCTTCCAATGCTTGTCAACCTTTCTGGTGAAGAATTTTTTCCTAATATCCAACCTAAACCTCTTTCTGTGTTCCTTCAGTCCATTTTCTCTTGCCCTATCACTTGTTACTTGGGAGAACAGACCTACACACACCTCACTACAACCTTCTTTCAGGTGCTTATAGAGACTGATAAGATAGAAAGACTTGCTGTGATTTGTGTGTGGTCACCAGTCCTAAAAAATCAATATGCTTACATTCTTCAGGTCTCTGTTCATGATAAAAGTTAACACAGCTGAAAGTAATGTGTTCCATATCTACCATTTACACTGTGATGACTATTTACTTGATATCAATAGATAAAATTACTTAAATGAAATAAATTTGCTTGAGAACATATGCCTGATACCAAAAAAACCCCTATATTCTTTATTTCTGCCCATATATAAAATAATATATGATTTGCTTAGACACTTAACATATAAACAGAGTATAAAAATAAAATGCTAGCTGTGCAGAGAAGGTGTATTGAGATTAAAACTCAAAAAAGACATTATACTTTAAATGTTCACAGGCCTAACATCAGCTTTTACATCTACTTTTAGAAGTGGACCAAAACTAATAAACTATAATCAGTATTCTCACAATCTAGTATCCTCCATCATTCTTTAACAATTTAATTAAAAGATGGGCTATGAATCTTATGTCAGCAGATTAGTGTATCACCATACACTGTGTAACAAATTAATCAGCAAAAATACAGCACTGCAGGATAATGTTGCAATAACCTTTCGCTATATAAGCATGGACTTAGACTTAATTTTTAAACAAACAACTAACTGTTCATTTCTTGAACTTAAGGTAGCTGTCATGTCATTCTTGTATTATCATTATCATAGCAAATGAAAAAAAAATACACTCTACTAAGCACTTAAATGGGAATTGTAGATTGAATCATCTCTCCCAATTAGGGGGTATTCAAAAAATATGAAACACGAGTGCTCTTCGGCTTTATATTAATACAGTGGCTTAATCACAATTTCGGGTTATATAAGCGTAAAAAGGATATAACCTCTTGAAAAATTAATCCCAGCAGTCTAATTAATCTAAACACCACAAATTATATTCTCCTTCAGTAATATATTTTCTAGTACACATAGAAATATAAAAAATGTAATCTACAGATAGTCTCATAAACTTCTCTTCTCTCTATTATTGTACTGTTACTACCTCCAGTTTCATGAGGTGTGTTAATACTTGTTGATCGGTTTGGTCATTTCTCTTTGAAGAAACACTTGTGAGTCAGGTTGGCATTGTATTGTAAGAACATATCCACACTGCAGGTATAAAACACCTGAACACTCTTTTTGTGTGCATCGGATCTAAGCACAATGACACAAGTGGTATGAGGACACCTGAGCTAATTTGGCTTTCTGTGTGTGTGCCATGGGGTCTCAGTGCAGTGCTGGCCTGAAGGAGCCAGTCTGTTGTGTCAGGGGACTTCAAAAACACATTTGGGTATATGTCTGCTCTGCTGTCAATGCAACAGAGTAGGAAAACATCATAATGTGCATGTTAAATTGATAAATCACATTTGGTACTTGTCTGAGGGCAAAAGTGAATGGTTGTATGTCTTTGTTGTAATTGCATAGAAGGAGGCATTTTTTCCCTGTAGATAAATCTAATGGAAGAAAGATTTGTTCAGACTATTACACTCCTTAGAGAACAACAGTGTTACTTGCTAGTACCACTTATAGTTTAATTTATGAAGAGTCATGATTTGGGAGTGCTACAAGGCATGACCTCTTTCTCCACTGTTGTTGGCCCTAGCCTAACTAATTGCAGCTACCTGTTCATATCTGACAGGCCAGCAGATATGGCTACAGATGCAACCACAGAAAAAAATTAACATTGAGGAATTATTATTGGCCATAAAAGTACTTATTAATGAGATAAATAACCCAGCAAACTGTAGCATCCTGGGTAAAACAAAAGTAGGAAACAAAGAGCAATCTGACATACTATGCATTCTGTTATCATTTCACTATGTAATGAGCATCAAAGGGAATGCTGACCAGATTTGCTGCGCAGCAGTCCACCTAGCACTTGAACATAATAAACTTCATATTAGGGCATGACCTAAGTGGTGAGAGGCCAGTGGGGAATTCTGACCTTGTCTTGGGCACATGAGTAGAGATAAGTCTCATCATTTAGACCTGCCACTACCTAGGGAGTGAAATTCCTGTGACTTGGCAGCTCCCCTGAAATCACTGACAATATCTGGAATGCTCTGATGTAAAAGCTAAGTCATTTATTATAGAAAAAGGCCAAGCTCATGAAATACAATGTTATATTTTGAAAGAGATACAGGAAAGTTAAACAGGACATACAAGACTGTTTTGATTTCTGTTTTCCTCCCTTCAGTTACCAGACTCTGATGCCATGGTAACTCCCAAGAAAACTCCTTCAGCCTATCAGAGCTGGATTACAATCCTATAGACAGAGCATGCACCCAAGTTTGCCTTCACAAAGATATCGATGATTGGGTTGTTACTGTACTCAGTAAGATTTCCGTTGCATATACAATCATTTGAAGGCTCATTGTAACTTCTTCCTGGTGATTAATCCAGCCTCTTCAACCTTGTGTCTTATACCATGGTGTTCTGCCTGACATGGACTCATATTTATCCCATGGAGATACCTTTGAATCTAAGTTGACTTTATACATTTGTTTACATCCAGGTGTGTCAAACAAATATATATGTCTCTTTTTTTGGCAGTCAGTTGGTGAAAGTAATATCTTCTCTGAATTAATTTATTTAAATTTATGTTTTTATAATATGTAACTTAGAATCATTCATTGCATGAATTTACAAATGAGAATAGGGACTGTTTAATAGCCCACTTGAGTGGGCCACTGCAGTGGTCATATCCCTTTCTCTGAGTGCACAAATGGCTACGGTACAATGAAGGCAGCAGATCTGTGCCTCCTGAGGATTCTAGAAGGATGAAAATTCTCACAAGTCCAGCCCTACTTACCTTACAGTTTTGTGTCTAGAATTGCAGAAGTCAGATAGTAGTAGCTGAGAGTTAATTTTAAAGATCATAAACATATGGTTTGTCTGTTCCCAGATGAAAAGATAAATCAGAAAAAAAGTCATAGTTGGCTTGAAAGCCATTTAAACATCATCTTATATAAAATGTCTTCAATCATGTTTAGTTCTATGGGGAGGATCTTTCAGCTAATTATTTTAAAAATACATATCCATACAAACGTAAGTACTCAGAGCAAAGAGATTCAGCTCTGGATTAGAGAATGCTAATCAGCTCCAGGAATACAAGCAGCAAAGCTAACAAGAGATTAGTATAGAAGCTACAAAGCTAACAGGGGATTAGCTTTCAGAAGAGCTTACCAGTTTATCATTATGAACAAAAATAAAATAACATAAAGGAGACGAGAACAAAAATAACCACGAGGGAAAATATACAGCATAATATCACTAAGCTATAGCTGCAGTGAATATATTGCACTATATTTCTAAGCACAGGCCTGAACATACACGTCACACCAAACTGGCCTTATGTCTGATGGGGTGCAAGCCTAAGGTAAAGCAAGGTGCTTTAAATTCATTTCAAAGCCTCATCCACATTATTCAGCAGTTGAGCTTCAAGCGTGCTTCTGTCCAGAGTTAAATGGAGTCCCATAACAGGTAAAATGGGTTTGCCTTAGAAATCATGACAGTTGGGCAGTGACCTTGGCTACTAGGCTGATACTACTTATGTTCCCAACCCACACCCACACATGAATATATATGTGAGAGTACAAACCTGAATGACCCTTCAGCCAAAAAAAGAGCATAATCCTTTTACCATCCAGTTAAGAGGCACTAAGGTCAAGAAGTTAGAAGGTTTGTACAAATAACAGATCATATAAATAAAATGTTAAAACAAGGATATCCTAGGGAACACTGGAAATGATTCGAGTGCAATTAAATGTCCTGAAATGTGGAAACTGGCACCCAAAATGTATTTTGTCTGCAGAACAGTAGAACTGAATTGGTTGTTATTTTACATATAACTTTTAAGTTTTATAGATTCATAGTATAATTATAACTCACTTAAAAAACCACCAAGCTCAGTATGTTGAACTGTACCATCTATCTACGTTGGAAGTTTGAAAAGACTGAGAAAGATGAATTCAATTCAGAGAACTGAATTCAGTTCACCTTAGGCTTCTAAATCATGAACAAGGTTTTTCTGAATGTTCTAGCTTTAAGTTCTCTTCAATGGGAAGGTGCATTTGCTTTTCTTTACCTCTGTTCCATGAAGTGGGTAGCAGACAACTTCCTGATAAGAAGCTTGTAACAGACTGTTCTTGTGATTATCACATATACTCAACCTAACTCTCATACTCTTACCTGCACTGATTTTCTTTCAAAATATTGCTTTGACCTGCTTTTTAAAGTTTTTACAGTAGTTACATACTAGTTTTCATTCAAGAATTAATAGGAAACTTACAACATATAAGGTAATTGCAATGAACTTCAGGTCCTTTCCCATCAGGCAACAAACTATAGAAAGTTTAACATTGGAAGACACAACCTCCATACACTGGCAAATGAATTAGAAAACCTTCCTTTAGTAAAGCTGGGAGTATATGTAAAGCATAATAAAAAAATTATAAACATCAGAATTGTTTACAGGCTGCCACTACCATAGTGGATACGTGTGAAACCTCTTATGTATCCATTTCTGTTCATCTAAATCAACTAGTTTGTCCTTAACATATAAGGAGTTAACATACCTGATGTTCATTTTACTCTTAATGAAAGGCACTTAACATTTTTAAACATTTAAAAAATTTAAATTTCAAAGTCTTCATCCCAGTCTTCTCTTTAGTTTGCAGAGAATGTAAGTTGAGTACCGTGCTGTGTCACGTTCACTAAACTTCAGCTGTGCATTTCTGATGATCTGAACTAAACTCGCTTAGCAACATTTGTTCTTCACAAATATTGCAGTGAATCGTATCTGTTACAGATGAATAAGCAGCATCCCAAAAGGATACTTAAATAAATCTATGTACCTAATTTTCTACTGACAGTGCCTTACAAGACCTTTTAGCCAATGCAAAGGGCAAATTCTTTACCAACCCTATTTAGTAGGCTGTTACATTGACTTTGGACAGCTGCAAATTAAAATTATCCACACAAATTTACTTGGGATGCTAGATTAATTACATTTTCCAATTTAATTATGCTGACATAATATCTATGACAGGTACATTGCACATTATTCCAATTTGGGGTCAGTCAGTCTCAAACCATTCATTCTCGAAGCCCCATTACTATTATGCCTGCATTAAGCTGAAGAGTGTATTTGTGATGGTGTCACACCTGAATGGTGCAGGTTAAGGAGGACGTAGTACTGTTTGCCAATCTATCTTCCCTCCATTACTGTAGATGACTAACCTTCAAGACAAGTGTGCCTGCATATTTTACTCAGATTTCTTGCTTATTACTATTGAAACACAGAAGAATATCTGCATCTTTTGAACTGCAGCACTACCCTTAAAATTTAAAAATCCAGTGTTTAGGTCAAAAGAAAATATGTGGAATTTCCTGTGGAACCCATAGAAGTAGATGTCTTGTCCTTATGGCAGTTCTGTGGGATGTAAGCAACTTAATCTTGTAGGCTTTGCTGTCAGCCTGCTAAGAGTCTGGAAAACATTTTCAGGCTGATGGCAGTTAAGCCTCCAATACTGAGATCACCTGTTTCTATTTGACTGTGATGTAACTGCTACAGTTATAACCCTTTACCACAACAGTTACAGAATATGGTATCTGGCAATAATAAAACAGCAGAGTTACTTAAAAGAAATCTGAAGACTTGGCTTTTTAATTCCCTTGACATATGGTAAGCGAAGAATTCAGAGTCTGTTCAGAGTTTGAAAGTCTCCTATATGCTGTTGGATAGTCTTGGCTTAAATAAAGCTGTTGGTACTTTGCATGCTATGCTCTATCTTCCTCCCACCTTATTTCCTACCCCCACACCTCTCCTGAAAGGTACAGTCAATAATGCCACCTGTAGTATGTTCTGGAAAAGCCTTCCACCTACTCAGTATTTGTTCTGTTCTCACATTTCTTCTTTCATTGTTAAAAAGATGATAAGCCCTTGCTTGTGGTGGGTTGCCTTGGAAGGACTCCATATATAGTTTTTGTTTAAACCTTGGTGTTCAGCTGGGTTCTTTGGACTGATTGACAGGCCAGATGGAAGGTGCCTAAGACCTTACTACTTTTGACAAGGTACTTTGACATATTGCTTACTCTCAGTGACTTACTGCATTACACACAGTTGGATGGCCAGATTCAGAAACAGCCTTTGCTGATCTGTGGAATAATGTTAAATACTGACCTTAAAAACTTTACCAGATTTGAATGTTGTAATTGCTTTCTTTACACAGTGAGTAACATTCAGTCTTCAAGTTAGCCCGAAGTAGAAATTCTGACCATTAACAAGTCAAATTTATATAGAAGAACAGAAGAATATGCTTGCTTGTGTTTTCATCTCTAGCAGCATCTCAGACAATACTTGTGTCTGCACAAAGTCAACATGTTTAGATGCTAAAATGCTGGATGCAAAAAGTCCCACAATTGCGGCTGACTAGCTACACATAATGCACTTAGGAATTACTTTTGCTATGCTTATTACATTTCATTCTTATAGGTGATTAAAGTTCAGCAGTTGTGTTGGGGTTTGTTTGGTGGGTTTTTTTTGCCATAAATGATAATGTATTTTAAGTAATTTGTGTTAGGTTGTAATCTGTACATGATACTGGGTAAGTTACTTGCAACAAATGTAGCACAATTTCCTAACCCATAGACCCCTGAGATCAGATAGCAGTTATTGAAGGACTTCTGCTTAGGAAGATTTTTTTCCTCACATTTGTATAGTTTTCAACTCCTGATTGATATGTCTACATCTGCTCTCTTGCAAGAGAGATTACAAGTTGATTACTTGTTTTCAGAAAACAAAGTCCATTTAGCTGGCTTAGGAAATTATAAGGGTACAGAAAAATGACAAAATTTTATAGCCTCTGCAAACATGTTCCTGATCTTTTTGTTAGGTTACTAATGAGTCACAATTGCTTGAACAGACTTTAATTCCAGCAGAATGATGGTCATCTATTTTGACATTTCCTAGGTACTTTTTTTTTTTTTTCCTTGTGATAAACATTGTATTAGTTAACCACAGGGACACTTGGCCCACTGCTTTCTTAAAGGACATTGGTTAATAAAACTTAGAATGAGGAGGAATTGCTATTCCGACTTTCTGTGATGCTTCAAAGTGGCACACTATGCCACCTAGTGTAACTTTACTGTCAATAACTACTCATTATGACACATTACTCATAATGACACTCATTAACTTCATGTCTATTACTAAGATCCAAAGCTGTAGCTGACGCAGTTTGACCTAATGTGCAGGGGAGTCTGCATTCTGGTGGTGTTGTTCGTTGGGTTCTGGTGCTCCCCCTTGGTAATATTAGGCAAGGACTATTTCCACTGTTTTGTCTCCACCACCCTAGAATGTCATCACTCACAGGTGCTACTCAGAACTAGTTTCTTCTGCCAAATCAAGATCTTTGGCAGATCAGCCATGAACAGCTCATGCACTCGTGTTGTAGGACTGGTAGAAGTTATCTCAATCAATTTCATGTCAGCACTGCTTTCAAGAGAAGTAACACATTGTTACAAGCTCAGCTATTTATCAATTGCTGCTTCATTCCTTAGAATGAATTAATAGAATTTGGGCCAAACTGAGATGCTGATGGTGCTAGAGGCCTTTACTACAGACTTTCTATACAATTTCTAGCTATGTAATCTGAATCTCGATGTGGCAGACTTCTGGAAGCAATGGTAGACATAAGGTTTCTCTATTGGTATTTCCCTACTTGTATTCTTGTTTCAGTCTGAAAACCCAGTGTTCTCTTGGTATATTTTTATTTGAATGTTTAACATCAAAATGAAAAAAAAAAAAAAAAGTACAGTCAGTTACTTTCTAAACTAGATACTTCTTGAACTGCTGTTTCAAAATTAATCAAAATCTTTGGGGTTTTTGCATTATTTGGGATATGATAGATGTGCATGGATTATATTCAGCTTTTAATAAGATGACAGTTTTGATTAATAAAGGTAACTGTAAATCTAATAAACTTGGCCTTTTGACAGTTTGTTTTACATTAAACATGTTTTTAACAAATTAACATTAAGTAGCTTCAATGAAGTAGATCTTGAACAGCTACTTGTCTTATATCAAAATATCTGTTATTAAAGAATCATCAAATCAGGATGCTTCTAAATGGGGGTCTGCAGGGAGCAGCAGAATGATACTATTAAACATTTTTATTATTGTTCTAGAAAAAAAAATGTCCTTAGATACACTGACAAAACCTGGAGACTGGTGATAATAACAAAAGAGTCTTGTTGTACTTAGATCACATATCAGGCTGAAGATATTCAAGAAAAAAGAATGTTTTATATATCTGTAAAGAAGAATTGCAGCCCTTTGGCACGGGCAGGGGAATCCTGAAAAGGTTTTACAAGAGAAAACCAGTTCACAGTAACCTCCGTGTACTGTGATCCTTGACTGTAAATAAAGAAGTGAGAACTTAATCTCTCAGAGTGATGTTTCTGACTGCAGTGTTGGAACACTACATAAACTACTGCTGTTCACATTTAACAAATTGGAGAAGGCAAAAAAAAGGACCAAAAATCACTGAATGCTGATAAAATGCCTTAGAGGAAGAGACTTAAATTTAATCTGTTTAGCATGTCAAAAAGAAGATTGAAAGGTGATTTGACAGAACCCATAGGTATTTCCTCAAGGAGCAAATACCTGGCATTAAAGGTCTTTCTCCCTCAGCAAAGAAAGGCTTTAATAAACCATAATAACTAGAAGCCATACACAGTCAAGGTAGAAAGAGGACATGCATTTTTAAAAAGAAGGGTGTTTGTGAACTGATTCAAACTGAGGGAAAGAATCAGAGTTTAACTGTTGATCCTTGGTACAAGACCAAGTGTCTTTTTATAAAATAAGTTGTTGGAATCAACTGACTGAAATTCAATAGCAGACATCATACATAAGGTTAGCGTAAATGATCTAATGCTCCCTTCTGGCCTTAAATACAAGTGTAAAATATCTTTCCCAGAAACCCTATGAATATTAAGTATCAGAACTGCAAAGCTAAATGACATCTGCATTCGCTAGTGTGTTTCAGGGTAGATGCTCATAATTAGTTTCATTAGTAGATGCTAATAATATGCATCTACTTCTTTGAGTGTTGACCTCTACAATCAGAAGTCTGAGTAGAATATTATGGCAAACAAAGCTACTTGATTCATGTAATATAATCAACTCAAACAATGGTATATAAATTGAATGAGAGTCTTGATGCGGCAAGGACAAAATCTGAGGAGCAGTAGCCCAGTGTGGTAAAAATACAGTTCTGCTTCTGTATCAACATGAACAAGTCACTTGTTTCCTTCATCAAGTTAGCAGACAACCAGTAGATGAGTTTTCACCACACATGTTGTCTAGCAAAGTAATTGCTCCTACCCTTTATGCAGATCCCACCTGCTAGAGCACAAAATATATTTTTCAGCAGAAGAATCTAGTGCATGTAAAGGCCAAGTCCTTTCAAAAGGAAGTCCATGCAGCTATTTGAGAGCTCAGGAATCCTTAGGAGATCATGAGTGACAATACTGCAATGCACAAAAATCTTCTGCATCAAGAGGCTGGCATTGGCAATACAATTGGCTCCCACATAAACCACCATGTTATGTACTCTCCCACCACATGACAACATGCCAAACTAATCAATGGTAATCATTCAAAACTATCCAAAACTTTGAATCAAAGACTATAAATTAATTCCAATCATTCTTCCTTAGATAAAACAACATAAGAATTGATGCAGTTAGTTGGGTGCTTTACCCATATAAAACATAAGAAAATCAACATTCCTATCAAAACCTTTTTTTGTAGTAGGCAATAAAACCTTAACTTGGTATCTTACTTTATGCTATTCTATAATACTAGTATGGGTAGTACTAGAAAAGAATATGTAGAAAAGTTTGCCAATCATGAGATAATTGAGGAGGATTTAATTTCAGTTTTGATTCACTCAGAATGATCTTCACCAATGAATATTAATTCTATGAATGAATAAATATTTTTCAGAGAAAAGAACGAATGCAACAAATTAGCAAAAGTTAAAATTCATATGATGATATTTTTCTCTGCGGCCAAATTGTAAAACATAGATAGAGATAAGTCCTAATACCTAGAAAAGGCTATTTCATTTATAAATTTGCCTGCTTTAAAGTTGAAGCTTCCAGGCACATGGTAGTATTTTTCTAGTGGTTATAACAGAGTTTAAACCCTCTGAAAACAACAGAAATTTTTTTGGCAGCTATTTATTGCTACTTCAAAGTAATCCTGAATTAAGAATAGAACTGGTAATAGTCTGTTTAAGAACAAGACCTGTACAGAAAAAGAAAACTAAAATGTTTGTACCATTAATATCTCCAAAACAAGTCATGAATACAAGACCTTGGTATTCCTCATTAGAATTGTACTTTATATGATGTCTGGATAGGGATTAAGGTTTCTTAAATGACTTTAGAGACATTTAATTGAAATACTTGCTGTATCTGAGTTTAAAGTACAAGTCGATAGTTTTTAGATAAATGTATTAAAAGTACACAAAAGGTTATTCTTACATCTGTATAGCGAGGTCCAGAACACCTCAATTTCAGGAGCAAGTGCAAGACTTCATCAGTAGATTCTGATGAGCAAGTCTATGACTAAAAATAAAGGGTTCATAATTAATACCTAAATTGCTTGTTTATGACTGAGCTTAAAGGCTTCACAGTTCAGAAACCAGTGCAGGGAATATGCCCTTGGGAATAAGTTGAGACATTCCTTAGTTTGTTTCTAGAGGTAGTTACTATTAACTAAGGGGTTTTCTCAGTCGTCTCTCAAGAGCAAATGAGTAAATCAAGTGCGTTTTGATGATTTTCATCTAAGGTACCTTCTTAATTGTATTTAGTCATAAAGCCAAGGCACTTAAACACTGTTTGAGTGATTGATCTCCAAAATATGTCACTTATTTTCTCTCATACATATTTCAAGTTGACACACATGGCATAGAAGCAGCATTCTTCTACTTTTGTTTTGGGACAGTCTCACACTCCTAGAAATGTAGCAAAGGAGAAATCCCCGTGCTCCACCAAGTCATAGAATCATAGAATAGATTGGGTTGGAAAAGACCTCCAAGATCATCAAGTCCAACCCCTGATCCAACTCCAAT
>JANHFX010027441.1:0-73335 GCA_027560015.1 Chloroceryle amazona
GGTCCCCGCGGTCTGCAGTGCAGCCCGGGTGTTCGTTAACCCGGCAGCGAGCAGGCGGCTGCGGGGGGGGGCGGGGAACTCTGCCCGGGGGGGGATGCCCTGTGCTGTTGGAAACGGCTTGTCCTCCGTGTCCCCTCGCCAACAGCCTGGCTTTTGTCGCTGCTCCTGCCCTATCAGTGAGCAAACGGATGGAGGGAAGCAGAGGCACTGCCATGGGCATTCTGCCCACCAACCTTTGCCCGGCGTGCTATCGATGGGTGCCTTGCCTTGCGCGCTGCTTAACGCCGTGCAGAGGACGGGGCCGGAATGTCCGTCTCCCATTCGTGTGAACGGGGGAGAAAATCTGAGCTGGGGACGTCCCTTTGGATGGTGAATTGTTGGGGTCGGGGTGTGAACAGCTCTCACTGAGCAGGGTCTGCGTGGTGTGGTGGGACCTGCATTTGAGAAGAATCTTAGCAAATTGCATAGCAAGTAACTTTGCTTTTTTTAAGAACAATCACCATATAGAAACATCTAAATTTTTTATTAGCTTGGGCAGGATAGCTCTGAAGAGGTGTAGAGAAAGGATGTCCTTTTTCAGCGTCCGTCTTTCTATAGGTTACAAAACCCCAACACTTCAGCTGAACCTTATTTGTGCAGCTATTGATTTATTTAGGATTTCAAGATCTTTTGGATGCCCATCCAGTTCATACCATTATCAATGGTTTTATGTCCCTAATCTACATCTCAGGACACTGCAGTTCACTTTCAGGTGCGTTGTGTCCCCTGGTACCAGGCTGGAAAGGACAAAGAACTTTCTGCACAGTGTTGAACTGCTTTGCAGTGCTGCACTGCTCTGCTTGCTCCCACCCATCTGCTGGCTGGTGTTGCTGTGTAACTAAACCACCCACCTTTGAGGTATCTTGCTGAGCACAGCTCAGACTCACCAAATAGGTGCCTGCCTAAATTATTTCTTCCTGGAGAAGACTTTGGAAACCTGGACTATTCAGATTAATGGAGTAATGCTCCCTTGCTCTGTGTGTAATATAAAGGCCCTCTGCAAAATACAAAGTTTCTCAGCATCAGCAGGATGGATATGAAGCTGTAGGTCAGTAAAATAGCTTATGTCAGGGAAAGAGGCTTGTTGTTAAACGTTCCAAACGGGCATGTAAACGAACAAAACTGTATTTTGCTTTTGGTAACATTTGCATGTAGAGCTGTCTTAGTGAACCTGAAACTCATAGAGGAGAATTGGGGCCAGTATCTTTTGTAACACAAGATGTGCTCTATTAATACCATTCAGCCTCTCTTCTGAACTGTCATTGCATTACTTCCCTGGGACTGGATCTCTGTTCACCAGCCTAATTTCTTTAGTGATCACTTTGCTTCAGTCTCTTTGGCAAACAGGAGCTACTCATGGTTCTGTAATGTGCTCGTCCACCTGGGAGTGACAATAAACTTGAGGTACCCTGGGCTACTTAACATAAGATATGTAACTTGTGTCTGTAGATAGTATATAAAATATTCAGGCTGAATTCTATTACTCATCCTGGGCAGGTGTGGCAGGGCAGGGCTTTCTGGGTATGAGATAATGCAGGACAGGTGTCCAGAGAACCTCCAGAATGGGGTGCAAGTATGTTCTTTGCTGAGCTGTGGCATGCACAGAAAGATAAAAGTGAGAGCTGGGACTGGGTGGACAACTAGACACTGGGAAAGCACCAAAGTAGAGACTATGAAGTGAGAATGAAAGAAGGGAGAGGAGGGGAAAAAAACAGAAGACAAGGAAAGCAGAGTATACTTGTGCTTTCCCACATGTGTGTATTGTCTTAGTGCTGATCTGATACAGCTGGGCATAAGAGAAAGGTCAGGAGCCCTGATTTATTATTGCTGCTTCTGAGATGGGTGTGTTTCTTCCCCTGAAATCCCCAGTTAATACAGGATCCATGGCAAAAGGTAGTCATTTAGCTCAGGGATGCTGATAACAAAGACTAGGATGAGTCAGAAATGTAATGGGAAAATTCTCTTATTTTCATTTGTGTATTTGGAAACCAGATGGGTTTTCTTTTGCTCTTGGAAATATTTGTTTCAAAAATCAGGCAGTCAGTGAAAGTTGTTTTTCTTCCCTGCTGCCAAAAAAGGTTGGTTTCTTTTGTTACTGTTTTGGCATTTGGGTGAGGCTCAGTAGCCACAGCCCTGGAGTAATGGCTTGTCCCAGGTATTATATACTCTTGTAATAAAAAACTGGGTTCCTGATGCCAGAGAGCTTGCAGCTTGGAATTACTGCAGCTAAGCTGTGACCATGCAAAAAATTGGAGCTTGGTGTGGCCAGGAAGCATTAGGAAAGCAGTGCTTTTCCTCGTGGGCTGTGTAAGTACCTCCATCAGCTGCAGGGTCTTCACATCTCCTTGGGCACATCTAGGCAAAACCTGATGATTGCCTGGGTCTGGGCCAGAATTTGCCACTTAATGGTGATTGAGGGTTATTTAAGTGGCCAAGTCCTGTAAGCAAGGCTGTTGTGTTCAACATGTGAGTTCCCCTGGTTTGTGCACATTGGAATGTGCACTTGCAGCTGGGCAGAATATGATATTGAATGTGATGCTCGGGAAGGTCAGATTCTTGTCTTCTCCAGGACCAGTGTGTGTGTCTGGCAGAAAAATCTCTTCTGCAAAAGCAGAGCTTCCAAGATCTCCCAGAATTTGAAGGCATGCCTCAGGTAGGGAGGACAGGCATACAGTGGCCCTGGCCATGACAGCTGGGAAATGCAGAAAAGGTGCTAAAGTAGAAACTGAAAATCAGAGTGGAAAAAAACCTGAGAGGTTGCATTTTTCACTTGTAGATTTGCTTTAGTTTGATTTAGTGTTTTGGTTTTGTTTTTTAAGTTTCTAGTTAGGTTTCTATTAATTGTATCTTTATAAAACCTTAATTTGTGATGAAAGGCTGTTTTGAATAAAAAACCCAAACAGTTGTAAAAGCATGTAAAAATGAGATTGCATTAGCTACATCTTTGAGTCTGAATTCAGAGGCAGGAGCCACTGTAATAAAGTTGTTATCTGTGGCATCAGGTCCCCTGTCATTACATAGTTCTGTGCTGGAGTCAGGGTCCTGGATGTTGGTTTGCAGCGTTTGTTTTGGCGGGTTTCAAGGTGTGCTTTCACAGCGAAGGCAGCATGGTAAACGCAGCCTTAAGTGCAAACTGAGCAATCTTGCTGAATTGCTGGTGTGGAATGGCTCTCCATGTATTAGAATAATCTTTTTTTCTTCAGGACTAATGTGGCAGTTCAAGCTTTTTTTTTTTCCCTAAATGATTCTTTGTCTCAGGCAATCTTTCCTCACGTCATGAGACGGATGGTTATCTCAGGGCATAACAAGACCTTGAGTATTTCACTCTTTACTCCATTTTTCTATGACTTGGGCTTGTGTTTCCATGAGCAAGAAATACCGTTTTATATTGTAGGAGAACATGGAGGCTCTGAAGACAGAAATGGGAATCCCATCAAAGTGATCCTGCGGTTTATACCCTCTGGCAGCAGTTTACATCGCTTGTTTTTATCATTTTTGTCTTTTTTATTTGGGATGGGTTACTGGGACATGGACCCTGGGTGACATTGCCCTCTGTGACCAAAGCTCAGAGGGGATGAGGGGTAGAGAAAGAGCAGAAAGCGCACGATGGAGGGGTACCTGGTATCGGAACTTTGTGCTGCAAAGCCGAGCAGATCTGGTATTTTGATGTAACAGAATATATGAAAACCTGAGGGTGGGTGGTGTGTGGCTGAGGTGGTTGTAAACACCTTCCCTGCGGGCTCAGTGTCTTCTCATTTCTAAAGCAGGTGAAGCTTTTCCAGTCCCTCGATGTCACGAAGAGAGGGTGGTGATCAGAGGGAAACACACAAGTTTTGGGGTTTGCTTGATTTACTCAGGATTAAGGAGGGCACTGGAAGGATTTGATCTCAACCCTCTCCTTCCCCTCTCCAACTGCTGGTCCTAAAATCACAGATTGGGAAGACAACTGACTGAGTCACTGGGTCCTGCCTCATGCTGTCATCTGCAGCAACATCCCCCCATCCCCTCCGTGGAGTGATGGGGCTCTGCCTCACAGCTAGTTCTCTCTCTTGCCCCCACTACCTCCTACTGGAAAGCTGTTCCAGAGCTTTGCCGCTCTAATGGCGTGAAACGGGCTTTTCATTTTCAAGCTAAAAGTGGAAACTTGTTCCTGCACCTCCATTGTCCTCTCACTTAAAGAGTGGATTTATTTCTTTTCTCTTTTTTTTTTTTTTTTTATTTCTCTCCTTTGGGAATTTGCCAGCCCTTCTCCCTGGGCATAAGCAGATCGGAGGGGTAAGAAGGAAGAAAAAAATAAAAAATCCCCCACCAGTTTGGTTTAGTTCGATGCCACTTTCTGCAGAGAAAAGGACTTTTTGAAACAAAGGAGGTTTGACATGATGGTGTTTTCTGTCCAATCCTGATGCTGGGTTGCAGCCCAGCCGTGGGCTGCAGGCAAGCGAGCAGAGGGGGCTGCTGAGACCTGCCAGCTGAATAAAAAGACCTTGGCAAGTTTAGTGCCTTCACTGAAAAATTTTCCTACTTAGAGAGGAGTGATGGTGGGAGGCTCTTTGGCTTCAGTTTTAATGTCTTTTATTGTTATTTTTAAACGCTCATGACCAGGGTCTGTTTATTAACCTCCTAATCTTTCCCTAAAAGAAATAGCAACAGAAGTTCAGTGCTGAACATGAGGTTCTTCTGGCTGGGGCATTAAGGGAATCATCAGCAGTGGAGCAGCAAGCAGAAAAAACATTTTTCTTGTGCTGGTTGCACTAAAATCCTCATGATTATATCTCATATCATAGGGCATGAATTACTTTTCTAGTGTGGGCTAAAAAAAAGGTTTTGCCTACCTGGAGACATCCTCCTCTCCCTTCTAATAGTCTTTATCACATCAAACAAGGAAGAGGGATCAGAATAATCTGTTGAATCTCTGTCCCACCAAAACACTGGCTGGTGTAGCTGGGATGCAGCCAGGCAGGGATGCAGTCAGGCCATTGTTTGTGTGCTGAAGGATGCGTTAATGTGGTATTGCTGTGCATTGGCCACTTTCTCAGAGATATTTGTCTGAGTCAGAAATATAGTGTGCTATATATAGTGACAATTGTGGTTTAAGGCAAAAGGTGGAGCATCCAAGTTTTGGAAGACTTGAGTTCTTGGTTTTTGTCTCGTGGCTACTTTGAGCCTGCTCTACTTCATGTGATTTTACTTGGGTTGATGATATCTTGGCATATCATCATAACTGGAACCTTACATTTATGTTCTGGATACAGGAAATATTGATTATTTAAAAAGAAAAATTATCCACTGCTGTCCTTCTTCCAGTCTTCTCAGTTCTCCTTTTGGTTTGTATAAATTGTCCCATGTCTATGTAGGTGGTTCTTGTTTATTTTTTTTCTGGGTCCAGCCTTCATTTTTCCCCTCCGTGGGCTGTTCTTACTCTCAGTAACATTGGGTTCAAGCTGCAGAGTTCACTGTTCTCTGCACAGGGTTTTCCTGGGGTTTGTGGTGGCAAAAGGGGCTGGGTGGGGAAGTTGAGTTCTGAATTTAGCTGTGTTGCCCAAGTGTTCTAGTTTTGCTCTGGATGCTTCTCTAATCTGTGCCTTCCCTTCAGATGAATGAGAAAATACCAATCCAATGCCCTTCTCCTGAGTTTATCTCTGTTTACTTAAATATTTTTTAAAATTAGGTTGCATTGAGTTTTTATTTTGAAAGTCATTGTAATCTGTTTATAAGTGACCAGAAATGTCCACCACATTGGGCAGCCAAAGCCTTCTAGAGCTGGCATTGGTTGTTCTGGAGCAATGGCGCTGCAGGATAAGAGACTTTCTGCACTTAGAGCAGTGTATTTGCTTGAATATTTCCCTCACTCCTTGTTAGTCTTTATTCCTTTTGGCTTGAACTAATGGAATAAAGTCATTTGTGTGGAATTTAGGCATGCTGGAGAATTTTCATTAGGCTTTGTTGCTGTTTGCTTGAAACTCTGGAGGCTTAGAAAAAAACCATCTTTTTTGGGCAGTGCCCAAAAGGTTCAGGTTATGATACATTGCCATTTAGATGCACTTTTTTGGGGCCCTGCCCGGATAAAATGGCTTAAATAAAATTACTGACCTCCCCAGTAATGTCCAGCATGCCAAACGTGTCCCAGCAGTTGAAGTGTCTAGCAGTAAGGTGGACTTCAGCTGGCTGTGGAGACCTCAGCTCACTGTGGGAAGGCATGGACACCACCAGCCACACAGCCTGGTTTGCAAAACCAGTGGTGCTGCCCCAAAACTCACTTGTCTTGTGTGAAGATGTTTATGTGAATTTATTTTGTGCTCGATAAGATGTCTTATCTTGAAGTCTGCATCGGTGCGCTCATTTGAAGGGTTGGACCCTGTGATGATGCCAAGGTCAGAAAGTGCTAGTGTTTTCTACCATTCTCCTGAGCTGAGACATTTTCGTGTTGTTCGTGCTGGAGTGTGGAACTGAAGAGAGAGGGACTGTGATGTACTTGGAGTGCTGTACCCACCAACAGCCCCAAGCCTTACAAAGGGCTTTGGAAAAGTGTTCCTGCACAAGTGGGTGCTCACCCTGGCCAGCAGCCATCTGCTTGGCTATCTGTCACCAGTTCCTGCAGAAGATGTGTGGGTGTAGAGGTCTCATAGCGATGTTTCTTTGAAAATGGTGTCACAAGTACAGGAGTGAGTGAGAGAGAAGGGGAAGCAGCATGGGCAGAGCCCTCCAGAAGACAGTCAGGGAATCCTCCACCCTCCTCCTTCCTGTCGGTGAGCAGAGCAGCAGCATGGGGAGGTCACAGGGAGGCATCAGCCTGAAGGATCATGTGGGTCCATGACTCTGGCTTTTTCAGCTGATGCTTAAAAATTGCTCTTGACTTTCAACTAAAGTTCAGGAAAAGCCTGGGCTGACTTGCTGTCTCAGACAGATGTCTTCACCCAGGAGAGCAAGAGCCATGAGAAATGTCAAATAACTTATCATAACAGTGACATTTCAGAGAGACTTCTCCTGGTAGATCAGTTGGTTCTGGGGGTATTTCACTACTCTAGCAAGTTTTTGGATGGGGCTAATTCAGTGCCTGAGGCCTTTGGACTCTTCTCCTGCTGGTGTTCCCTTTGGCAATTGCCATATTTGTGTAGTTCTGGTCTGTGGCTGTCACAGAAAAGCAGCATACAACCACCTGACCATCTACAACTCTTACACCCCCCTTTGCCACATGATTTTGGATTTAGGAGATCTGTATTTTTAAAACCAGAGGAGCAATGAAGGGGAAGTTGCTATTAATATACAGCAGCAATGCACACTGCTGGTATGGGGTCTGGTGAGTCAAGTGAAACGTAAGGCTGGTACAGTGCTCCTTGAAGTCATTGTGTGGCATGTGTTGGTGTTGGGTGGACATGGACCTTGGGTCTAGGCAAGAGAGGAAGCACTGAAAAGAGGGTGACCAGGAGAAGAGAGCTATCAGGTGAGGTTTTATTGAACAAGATGAGGTCATTCCTTCCAGTGGTTGGGTCACCACTCAAGTTGTTGTCTCTGCTCCTCTGAAGTAATATTGTCTTCTGGAAACCATGTGGGTATGGTCCTGCATATAGCCCAGAGTTTGCTTTCTTAATGAGCTGTGGCTTGACATTGTGTGGAGCTGGGGGGTGCAGGTTAAAGAGTTTGGTCTAAAGAAAATACTTGTGGTGTCAGGAGAATGCTTTGAAGCTTCAGGTGTGATTGAAACCAGGAGCCTCCTCTGTCTGAGTCTGAGGGTCTTCATACGGGATGTTTCTCCACCCAAATGTGTCCTCATCCTCCTCATCATTGGCTGGAAGCAGGTGTGATATCTCCTGGTCCTGTCACACACAGCAGAGGGGTTTCTTCTTCAAGAGGACTTTGGAAACCTGAGTCTAGAAAGTTGCAGACAATATGAGGAAATCCAACTGCATGCCTAAGATAAATCTGTTACCATAAACCAAGCGTTGGGGCTCTCAATAAAACCCGTGCAGACCAATGCATACTTTGATACACATTCCCCCGAGTCAGGCACTGCTTTCATTAGCTCTCATTACACCAGGAAGACTTGAAGGATGGTTATTGTGAAGTGGCTACACTGAGCACAGGGAGCCAGTGGCCACGTTAGCCCCTGATTCCGAACTTCAGTGTCATGGCTTCCTCTTCCTCACCACTGCTGCTGCTCTGTGGCTGCCTCATCCTCCAGACCCTCTTGCCCTTCCTCGTGCCTGATCCTTTCCATGGAAGTCCCAGATGGGTTGTTCAACAAGACATCCTGATGCTTTTGCCTTGCCTGACTCGCATCGTTTGGTCCCACAGTCCTGGGCTACCACGAGGCAGCAGTGCTGCACCTCGGATTGATTTTGGTGTAGGAAGTTTGGCAGGTCCCAGACTTTGATTACAGCCATGTGCTTGGATATGGGAGGGGACAATAGCAGGAGCTAAAGCACAGAAGCATTCATGAATATGCAAGACTCTCGATTCTTGTTGCAAACCTATAACCCTGTATCTGCCAGCAGCCTTTGCCATTGGAGTAAGTGGGTGTGCCAGACCTTGGGTGTGGTGTGAAGCCCAGTTACCCTGTCCTTGTGGGAGGAGCGGGATGAGGGTGTGGTGGTCGGGGCTGGTGGGTCAGAGCACCCCATGTCTTTCTTCACTGTCATGGATGGATGTGGTTGCTGCTGCAGTGTGCTTAGATCGGCTTGACTGGTTTTTGTATTTGCCAGGCTTGAGCTGTAGTTACTGGGGTCTCACATAAGGGTGGGAGAGCAAGTAAAATAGAAAAATCCCACCTTTATCTGTGGCTGGAAGTCCCAGCTCTGCGCCAAGGGAGCTGCAGCTGATGGGACTTGTAACACCTTGGGAATTTTCTCCCCTCTCCTGGGTGGGCACCCAGCTGTGTGGCTTTTGGGTTTGTATTTGAATACAGCCACCTCTGGGGAGCCAAATTTATCTTCCCTAGGATCTGCTGAGGGAGGTTGGTGGCCATCCCCACGGGCAGGGGGTGGTAGCAGACCTTGATACACTGTGCAGAGGAGCTGCATTACCCCATGCCAGCCAGAGCCAGCTCCCACTGCACCGACACAGCCAGCCCATTAAATATGTATAAGGAGGAGAAAGCATGCTCCCTTGCTTTTTGTAAATAATTGCTGCACTGTGAGGAGCGAGTGTTTAGTGTAATTACTGCAGGGGAATAAACAAATGATGACAATTTGTGAGCAGGATGGACCTGCCCTTGTCCCTCAACAGCCCAATGTGGTGGAGTAGCTGAGGGGCTCCTGCTTGTCAGGGCTTGGGGAGTATTGGGCAAGAGGACCTCCCTTGGGGGGGGGGGTGTAGGATTTAGTGGCTGACTCGGTGACTTGCAAGGAAGCTCTTTCTGCTGGGGCGCAGCTGGGATAGCAGGCGCTGACATTTGCTCGTCGGAGTTCAAACAAAGATCCCTGTATTGGCTTTATTAGCAAGGCAGCACCAGAGACACTGGTGGATGTGTCCTGCCCCTGGCCCCTGCCCTCCTCTGGTTCCTCTCCATCTCCCTGTGCTTCAGGCAATGCCTCTCCTGAGGAGGCATTTGGAGAGTCTTGTGTTCAAAGTGCTTTGTGTGGGGTGTCAGCTCAGGGCTGTAAACAGCGCGTGGTTTTTGCTCAGAGAAAGTACAGAGCTGCCACTGGCAGCATTTTTCCATTAAGACAAGGGCTGGAAACCTCCTGGCATGGAAGGCTGTGCTGCTGGGCAGCTGTAGCTGTGGGAGAGAAGGCTGGCTGGAGAGCACTCCCACTGTAAAAAATACATAGAATAAAATAGCGAGGCAAGGGAGCAGTGCAGTGGTTTCCCAAAGGTGTTTTTTAATTGTGCAGTTTCTCTTCCCCACGAGAATGTGGGGAATGTGTCCATGAAGGATGGACGTTCACCTCTTCATGTGAGCATAGTTTTGGAGGTCTCAGTCGTATGCAGTTGTGTGTATGCTGTTTGGGACTTTGTGTGAATAGCAGCTGTGCTTGAGATTGTAGTTCTGTTAATTGTTAGTTTGATTTGTATACTATCAATATAAACTAGCACGTATCTCTGTTTTGCTTGTATATTTATTTGATGCCTTTAAATTAAAGGACCTTGGACCTGGTGACTCCAGAACTCCCCTGCAATGCCCTGTCCTGCCCTGTCTCTCCTTCCTCTTTCAATGAACCTGATAGACCAGTAAAGTGCAATTCTCTCTTTGCTTCTTGCTTTCAGACCCAGACTGGGCATCCCACAGCCTAGGGATCTTCATCTGCTTGAATTGTTCAGGAATCCATCGCAATATTCCCCAAGTCAGCAAGGTGAAGTCGGTCCGTCTGGATGACTGGGATGATGCTCAAGTGGAGGTATGTGAATCTGAGACATGAAGTACCCAGGAGTTTGGGTTGCTGTGTTTTGCCAGCAAAGCTGTAAAACAGAGTCCTTGCTAGAGGTGCCACAGCAAACAGAAAACGTTCAGAAAACGTTTCTAGACAATTCCTGAATGTGGGTGTGAGGTCCGTGGTGCTGACTGAAAAATGGAATAGCCACCGCACAAAGAAGTTGTGAGAGTTTCCCTCACTCCTACAAAAATGTGAATGAAATAGAGCATGTAGAAATTACTAATTTGAAATGGTCTTCTCCTGCTTCTTACATCACCTCTAACCTCGACTAGACGATAGACTAGACCTCTACCACCCCTGCCCAGCTCAGCTATTTCTGCCTTTGTTCCACTTAGTGTTAAAAACTCTTAAACTCACATCTTGAAGAACTGAACCCTCACACACAGTGTAAATTCTCTGTCTTTATGCCACACACCTGCCTAGAACTGGGTGATGTTGCTAAAGGCAAGCCTACCTAGGAAACCTCTCTGCTTCGAGTTATTAGTGTCTTTAAAAGCATGAAGAATGGTACCAGTCATTGATCTTTATCTTGCATGTTGTAGATTTGAGGTTTTTCTGTAAGCCACAGCTCATGGAGTCATGTGTTTTAAGAGATAAATAGGCCTTTGTGTTGCATGGGTTTTCCCTTCCCTGATATTTTGGAGAATAGATTGAATATGGGAATTTAAGAAACTCAAAAATATGAAAATTGTTAAAAAAAAAAATAAAATGCTTAGGGTTAAAAAAAAAGGGGGGGGGAGGTGAGGAAAAACTTAGTTGCTTGTTATGCATGTAGGCTTGGCATTTGATACAAGACAAAACGTATTTAGCGTGGCTGCCTGGAAGAGAGTGTTTTTTTTTTACACTTACAAAGTGACTTTCATTAAATAAAATTTATGAATAGGGAAATATGTGTGTGGCTTTGTTTGTAGAGTTCTCAACTAGCCATTCGTATATGAGATCAGAAGGAAAGGAGGGTTTTCAGGGCAGACAGAATTTTTCTTTATTTAATACTTCAAGCTCCTTCCTGAGTTTGCTGGCATGGCTCTGCAAAAATAAAATTATCCTTTTGGAACAAGTGATGTGATCCACAGCAAAGGGAGTATTGTTGGAGACTATTACCTTCCTGGAGCTGTAACACATGGAGGCTTAATTAGTGTCAGGTTTTGCCCTCTGTTGACTAATTTCTGTGCTGGATTCCCTGGGAGCCATCTCATTCCCATGCCTACAAGTGGGAAATGCCACCGGGTGCTGCCTCCTGGTCCCATGGGGACCTGTTGGGATTACACGTGTGACTGGGACACAGAAAGGTACCCAGTGTTCTGTTGGGATGGGGGAGCCCTGGCAATAATAATCAGGATTAATTTCTGAGCCCTGGTTTGCAGACAGTTTTTATAGCATCCCTTCTGTGCCCAGTCCCGGGGAAACCTCTCAGCAAGTGAACAGAGGCCCCATCCAAATAATTTAATTTTTCTGTAGAAGCAAAAGAGGACAAAGGAAAATACCATTAACATTTTTTAATTCTTTCCTTTTTTCTCTTTTTACAGTTTATGTCCTCGAATGGAAACAATGTAGCAAAGGCAAAATATGAATCTAAAATGCCACCGTTTTATTACAAGCCAACGTTTCTTGATTGTCAGTAAGTAAATATCTTTGCTGGTAAACAGCATTTATTTGTTTGTGCAGCTGTAGCATCTGTAATATTTACTTGTAGCTTGATACTTTTGGATTTTTTTTTAAGCCACAGAGGAGATTTCATTTATAAAAGGCCCTGGAAATCTTTGTTCTTCTGCACGCATATGGTAGAGTTTATACTACATGGGGGATCTTATTTAATAAGTACAGTTGAGATGATGCAGGGAAGTCAAGACTTGGTCTGTTCCCCAGACTCTTCCAAGTTTCTAAGGCTACAAAAATGCCAGTTTCTACCCAGTGATTTCCTCTGCCTTTTCAAATAGCCCTTTTGCATCAGAACAGTGCTTGCTTATCTGCTGTATGAGATGCTAGGATAGTGTAATGCAAAAATGCTGGGGTTTAGTGCCAGGGTGGTGTTTTCTTTTTTGCCTAAATGACAAAAAAATCTCTTCCATGAAGGCAAGTGAAAAGGAACTGTCTCCCATACAGCTTGGAGTAAACTAGGGAGCTAGTAAGCTGGGGCAGACTTTGTAGACCAAGAGGGCTGAGAGGCCAGAATGTGTTGTACCATCCAGGGAGCAAGAAGATTAACTGAAACTGTTTTTTAGGGCCCAGTCTTGTAGACTACCCAGGGGGGTTTGTATCTTTGTGAAATGGTAGAGCCCCTCTGGAAGTGGGGCAGGTCCCTCTGCAGCTTGGGCCACCCCGAAATCTGTGTGCACACTGCACCCAACTCCCCTTGCATGGGTCGGGCTGAGAGGCAGCAAAAGCTCATCCTGTGGCTCAGGTAGCTTAGCGACCACAAGTGTTTTCATTCCTTCTGCTGTTGAGCTGACAGAAAAGTCTGTTGCTGGTTCGGTGCTCAGTTGATTTGGCTTCCTTTGATAATGCCACTCAGGCTTTGCCGCTGTGATATTTTCCTTCCTCCATCCTGCGGTGCCGTTGCACTCCAAGAGCTTTGCCGAGCGGTGGCCGAGCTCCAGCCGCAGCCCTGTCAGAGCCGCCTGCGAGCACAGAGGGACGAGCTGGCGCCCGGCCGGCGACTCTGGAGTGGCCACTCTGTCTGCAACCCTTCCCGATGCCCCACGGAGACACCTTGCTGGGCTTAGAACCTGTGAGAAACAGGAGCAGGAGGGCTAAGGGGTTGGTTTGGTTTTGGCTATTTTTTGTTATTGGTTGACTGGTCAATGGACTGGGAAGGTGAGGCAAAGCTAATCATCCTGCAAACAGCTGGAAGACCAATTTCTGGTCCTTTTGTGCTCCCAACTTGTGCCTTGGGACAATTTTCAACCTGGATGCCCTGTTTTCTGAGCTGAGCCTGGAGCTCTGCTCATGTAGGTGTTCTCCAGAGTGATGCTGCTGGGTCTCTGCAATAGCAGCAGGGTGCACTGGGATAGATAAGACCTCTTGCAGTAGCAGATCTCCTTCTGACGCCACTGCAGTATAAGCAGCTGTGGGTATGTTGCCTGTTGGGAATGTTTTGAGGATGGTGTGCCAGGTTGTATTTTTATTTCTCTACTTAGATACTCTCTGTGCCTTTCAACAGATACATGCTAAACAGGAGCAGGGGAGTGCTGCTTTTTAAAGGGGTATATATTTAGCTTTCTCCCCGCCTCGCTGCAGTCCAGTCACTGCAATAGCATGAGCTGTTCCCCGCTCGCAGCCCTGGGTAGCATCGCGATGGATGACACCTCCGTGCAGTGCTGGCACTGTGCCGTGGTGTGCCGACCCACGTTCTGCAGCATGGAGAGGTTTTTGATGCTTCTCATTACGACAACCCATGCTGGCTGGCTGCAGCGGCTGGGCAGGCTTTGTGGGAGCTGCCCTCAGACTCAGCACAGCAGGATGCTAACACGCAAGCCGTAAAAAGGACAGGCTGTTTGTTCATTTGAAGCTTCTTAATTTTATAATGCTACTTCTGGAATCCCTCTACTTTGGTTGCTTGAACAATTGTAAAGTTCAAAGCAAGAGGGGGGAAAAAGTGCTGCAGGGCCAGTGTGGTGTTTTTACTTCTTGCTTATAACGTTGTATTTGACTCCCTGGGAAATACGTGGGGTTTGCCTGCTGCATCTAGCTTCTGCATCCTCCAGAAACCCTGTTGTGGCTTCTTGGCTCTGTCAGACACTTGGTGAAGATTAGAGAAGTTGGAGGGGTGCTCTGAAATTGCCCAGGGAAAATTTGTCAAAAAATTCAAGTCCCCTTGCCCTCTTCTCTCATCTTCTGTCTGCCAGCAACTTGGCCCATGCATCAGGAGCAGAGCAGCCCACTTCTGGACCACTGGGGAGTCCCTGAAGCTGAAATTAATCCCAGACACTGGGATGTTCCTACACCACTTTGGGCCACAGCATTGGCCCAAAGAACCATGAGTGAGGAACTTAAACCACAAAACCCCTCTCTGGGTGATCATGAGTGGTCACGGTCCAGCTTTGTACACCACATCAGCAGGTAGAGAGCTGTAAACCAGCCTGTTTTGGGACAGACAGGCTGCCAGCACAGGGCTGAGTTTTGAATCATGAGTGGGCAACAGGGGTAGCATCATTTTTGAGCAAAAGCAAAGGAAAAAGGCTTTGTCCAGTCACATGCTTGGCTGAAAACTGATGGAAGAAGGTGGAGACAAGCTCTTACTGGGATTTTGCAGTACTAAAAGTACATCCATGCCCCTGCCCAACACCTGATGGCAGTTTTTGTTGCCTTTTATCTTCATTCAGGAACACAGAGCATTGTCCTGCAGAAGTGCCTGTGAGCTGCAGTGCATTGCTCCACTTCTCTCCCCATGCTTGGAAAAGTGGGAGCTACATCTGCTCCTTACAGAGAACACTTAAATGTACTGACTGCCAGTACATTTGAGTACCTTGGTAGGAAAAATGGGGCAGAATGAAATGGCATGGATTGTACTGGGTGATTGTCTTATCTGGAACGAGATGAGACATCATTCAGAGAGAGGATGTATCCCAGGAAGGCTCTCATAATGAGGAGTCATCTATATAGTCATCTGAAAAGCAGTTATTAGCAGAAGTGGCTCATTGTGTTATGGTATGATTAAAATGTGCAGACAGAAAATTGCCTAGTATTTACTAGGGTTTACCTGGATTTTTTTCTTACTTTATCTTTTACAATTTGGTTCATTTGGTAGAGGAGCTGCCAAGCCTGCCATCTCACTCTGGTGTCTGAAGGCCCCCTCTCCTCCTGTGCACAAAGCGTAATGATGGTCAAGGATGCAAACTTCTCACCTGGTCTCCTCTTCCTCTGTAACCTCCTTTTGTTGGTAGTTTATGGATAAGCTTCTTTAATGCTTAATGTCCAGAGGGGTAAAGTTGAGTGTTTTGCTCAGTCTCCTACTTATTAAGAAGGGTCTTCAGATTTTACATCCCTGATGTCTCAGGTATGAAGCTCAAGGGGCTGCAGTGTAGCCTCTCGGAGTGGCTGTGCATCTGTTCCCAAGAGGTGGAGCCTCCTGTGTGGCTGAAACTGGGCACTGAGCCTTGGGAAGTCTCTGCCTGAGCATCACTCTGCTGTCAGCCAAGTGCCTGAGATCTGCCCACTCCTTTAGTCGCAACTGGCCAAAGGGTCTTCTCTACTTGTTGTGCATTTTTTCTTTGCTGTTAGCCTGTAAGCCTGCTAATTCATATAGATTCCTTTAATTTCCAAAGGAAATTGCTACAAGGTCAAGACAGTACTGACACAGGCTGTTTCCTATGTGGTTTTAATCTGTGTTTAACCATTCTGAAAAATAGCATTATGGTGAACTGGACCATGCATGTAAAACAAGCAAACAAAAAAGGAGCCTGTTAGTGTTTTAATTGAGCATGTTATGATTTTGCATACTTGAATTCAGCTTTAACCTCTTCAGAGCCATAATGCAAGATTTTTATGCTTTGATAGCCAAAACCCCTATCTTTTTGCTCTCCTCCAGAAGCTGGCTGTTGCCCACCGGTCTTGGGGCAGGGATTGATGGCACATCACTCCTGGGGCTCTGCAAGCCAAGGTGATGCACAGAGTGCCTGGAAGAAGCCCTGCAGTGCTCTCGTACCTCCAAAAAGCCATTTAAAAGCAAGTCTTCACAGTGAGGACTTAGCAAATAGGAAAAGATGTGGGGGCAGAGTGTGAAGCCAGACAGGCTTTTAGTCCACACTGCAGTGGCTCTCCTTGCAGTCTGAGCAAAAATTTGGACTTAAAATTTCATTAAAACAGTTGTGTGACAGAAACTTGGCATAGCTGTGTCCACAGAACCGCCTGTGGAAAGCAGATTGTTTTTTGCTGGAAAAGCCTCTGACAAATTCCAGAAGCTACAAATTTGGGTTTTGAAAATGGTTTTCCTGGATGACATTCATTTCTTTTGTCTTTGTTGGACTTGATGGTGGCTCACAAAGATGCAATCAAAGGGTGGTAGTGGACGTTATTTGATGTCATTTGGGCCACTTTCACCTCTGGCTGGGGCTTTTTGTCTGCCATATGTCCCCAAAAAAGCCACAGGAGTCGTGCAGCATCTGTGATGTGTGCACCATGGAGCAATCTAGGAAAGCCAGCCTAGCTGAGGGACTTGGGTAACAATAAATCAGAGACTATAAATGTGGCTGGCTAGGACGCTTCCCAGAGTGAAGCCATGCAGCCACAGTTTGATATCAAACAGCTTGAACAGTTTTTCCTGTGTTGTTTTTTTGTTGTTTTTTTCTGTAAGCAAAAAGCTTTGAGTATGTGGGACCAAGATAAAACTGCTTCACTGGCTTCTTCTGAAACCTTCTTTGCTGGCCCTTTGACAGAGAGCACTTGTTTTTATGTGGGTGGCCACGCAGGCAAACAAGTAACTAAAATGAGATTTGGAGCTTTTGGTGTTGGCTGGGCTTCGTTGGTCTCTGAAGCTGCTGCCTCCCTGGTGCAGCTCAGTCCTATTCTATCTGCAGACAAATTTTTCCTTATTTTGTCAGAATTTTTTTTTTTCTTAGGATTTTAATTTCTGTTATGATTCTCTTTTCTCTCTTCTTTCTTTCTTTTCCATCTCTTTTTTCTTTTTTATCCTCTTTTTCTTTTTTTTCCTCTTTTTTCCCCTTTTATCCTTTGTTTCCATTTTTTCCTTTTTCCTTTTTTTCCTATATTCTTTTTTCCATTTTTTTCTTTTTTTTCCCCCTTTTTTTTCCTTTTTCCTTTCTCTCTCTTCTTTGCTCCTAGGTTTTTATCTTGATAATTACAAAGACATTTCTGTTCTAATTGCAAAAAACTGGCATTATTCCCTATTACCAGCAGCCTGCCAGACTTTAGGTGGGCTGTTAAAGCTTTTGCAGTGGATCCTGAAAGCTGCACAGCTCCGCAGTTTAGGAATAATGCACTTAAATTTTCCTAAAAACCCACAAATGGTGTATTTACTTCGTTATTCCATCACCAGAAATGCAATAAAACACCATGAAGCTGTTGCTACAGTCCTTTCAGCTCACAAGAGTCCCATCGAAATTGAAGTGGGGGTTTGGATGGAGGGTCCTGTATTCACCATGTGATGTCCACCCTGGGTTATTTACATACATATTCACCTCAGGAAAAGTAGATTTCAACTAAAACACACCAACAGATGTTTAAAAGGCCTCTGAAGGCATAGTTACAATGAAACAGAGGACCTGCCCTCCAATTGCTCTCAGATCCCATAGATAGCGGGACAAATTCCTGCTTCTGTTTAAGTTCATCTAAGCTGTGCTGGTGAAACGAGGGTTTAATGCCAAACTCAAAAGCAGCCTTTTATGGCAGGTTTGTCTCCAGTCCCTGAGGGTGAGCATGGTCAACTCACTGCTCAGCGTCCTGTTTGCATTAAAGGGTGATGCTGGACACCTCATCATCCTTGTTGGGTTTTTGTTTCAGTTTCTTTTGCTGGAGTTGTTCTGCTTTCTATAAATACTGGAGCAGAGGCTGCAGCTACTGGCCTTGCACTGACTTGTCCTAATGGTGGACTGCTCTTGGTGTATCTGTTTTTTTTTTTTAAATTATTGCTGAAGAGCCTGCTTTTGTGATGATGAGGAAAGGGGAAGAACATGTGAGCCGTCTGAAAGTGTTTACTGTGAGCTGGGAAAGTGGCACGGCTGGAGTGCTGCCTGCTGTGGGAGTTACCATGGGAGCCTAAATGTTGGGAGAGGTTACCAGGAGCCATCTGCAGCTTCTCAGGATACCCCTTTTGGCGAGGTGCCTCATGGCTGCCCCATCTGCACAAAAGCAGTGGAGATATTGAACCACCGCTGTTGACAGTGCCATGGGAAATAAGCTGCTGCAGAGCAACGTTCCCCAAGGTGTGAGACCAGCAGAGTGTATCTGTTGTAGTACTTGCATTATTACAGCAAGAGTGTTTTCCCACTGTTGCACATGAACCTTAATTTATACTGTATTTACACATTCCTACTGGAAGGCTGACTTTCAGAGACTCAGACCAGCTGCAGCCCCTACTGAGTCCACTGAAGTCAGCTGGAGCCAAGGGTGGTGTGAATTTGCTTCCTTCCAGGTAAATCCCTAATCATCTTGGTCAAAAGCTCGAAGTTTGGTGACAGTGATAACACGCTATCTACAGCAGCCAGGCTGGAAAAATTGCAAGAAGGGTAACAGATTTAAGTATCCGTGTTGATTTTGTGATTAAAATTCGGTAGCTTTGTTGCTGAGCAGCAGAAGTATAAAACCAGGCAATTAAGTGCTACTTTTGGGGTTATCAGTATTCTACATTTGCAGGCTACTGTGTTGGGGATATCGGATCCAGAAAGAGCATCCTGCACATCCCAGAAGAGCCCCTTTGCACACTTCCACAAAACACATGTGAGCTTCCTGAGATGAGCTGAAGATGGGTTGTACCCGAACCAGAGTGTAGCGTGGGGAGACAACAGAAGGGAGATGGGTGTTCATCTTCAGAGTTCACAGTCAGACTTGCAGATGTGTGTGTAACAACTGAAGATCGATTATCAAAACAGGAACAGAAGGGGGAAAGGCAGAGTTGGTGCATTATTTCTATTACAGCAGAAGCTCACAGTTGAGTTTTGGATTCAGGAAGACTCTGGTGTTCCCTGAGCCTTGTGGGAGAAGTCTGGTACCCCAACCAAGGAGATGAAACAATGGGTGGGACAAAATATATGTAATTATTTCTTCCTTTAATGCCAGGAAACTGACTACAGCCACAGTTCTTGTGGAACAGTGTCTTTGCAGATTTGATGAATGTGTTTGCTGTACCTGCAGATAAATTTTCATAAGCAGTGTTAGCACACTTATCTTCTTCGAGCATTTCTGGAATGTGTCTCCTGAAAAGACAGCATTACATTTGCATAGTCAGCAAAAAAAGAAAAGATAATTAAGCCTATTGACAGTTTTCATTGGCAGAGAAGTTGATGTGTTGAAGTGTGATGGGTTTTACAGAGTGCACCCAGTGCTGGGGGCTCTTTTACTGTCATCAGTGTAGGCCACTTCGAAGTGTCTGCTGTGAAGCTGGGGTGACACATGCCTTTATTTCTGGGTGTGATTTCTGCCTGAGCTATTTAAGCTTCTAGGGCAATTAAGAACTAAGTGCAGTTAAAAATGGTTTGAAGCAATTTCTAGCAGATTCTAGATCTAAACTACTTCATTAGTTCCAGCACTCTGGCTAAAATAAAGTAGCAAAACCGTATTTATAATCTTTGGGGTGTTTTTTCCTTTTTGGAAGTTAAGGTCTTGGTGTGTAAATCATTGGTATCATTTCCAGTAAGAAAAGCAAAGGACTTTAATAGTGATGTTTCCTGCCATGCAGCATAGATTTATTTTTTTTTTTTTTTTTTGTTAGATTTAGCAGTACAAGCTTTGAGATAGGAAGAGCTTTGCCAGGTGGCTTCTCACCACCCTCCGGTGTTTGGGTCCTGTGTTCCACAGGGCTCAGCCTTGTATCCTTACCCAGCCACGTTCCCCTGGTCTTTCTGAGGCTTTTTCACTTTTCACACCTCAGTTCCTTTTAAGAGGTTGCCTGGGATATGACTGTCCTGTGTCTCTTTCATTTTGAAGAGCTCACTCCTCACTGTTGTTCCTGCAGCAAGCTCCACATTCATCAAGTCACAAGTGTCACCCGTCCTTGGGCTGGGCTTCCCCTCATCATTACAAGTATAATTTTAACCTGACACATCACAGGTTTTCCTGAATAGCTGTCCATATGTGACAAGGAGGCACTAGCTCTGCAGCTTTGACTGCTGAAAGGCCATCATGTCCATGCATTGCACAAGGCACACACAATTTCTGCTTCCATATTGATAGCTTTGAGTCAAAGATTTTTCTTTTGTATGCAGGTAGTTGTTTGGATTGTTTTTTGGTTTGGTTTGGTTTTTTCATTTACTGAAGAATGTAGTCTGAGGAGATGAGTTTTAAAATCATTCCTATACTGAGGGAATTCTCTGCAGAGGCTGATTGGATGGGAGGGAACAGGCTATTCCACTAAGATCTGTAAACTTTATTAAATAAGTTTCCAATAAAATTGGGTGTACCGGGAAACAATTCATTACTGTTTGACGGTAAACAGAAGAAACCCTTGACTCCAGACTGTACAATGCAATTTCTGGAACACTTTTAAATCATGCTTGTATTTTGAAGAATTAATGATTCTGGATTCTTCCTTTTTGTATCTTGGACCATGTTTCCTTTTCTCTCTATTTTTGTTTTCCAGACTGCTGCGGGAACAGTGGATCAGAGCCAAATACGAACGAAAAGAATTCATTCACAGTGAGAAGCAGGAGCCTTATTCTGCAGGTAGTGAAGGACACTTTTGGCAGATAACATTTTTGATATCCAGCACCTTCCATTTTTTTTCCTGACTCTTTTTATATGTTCTTTATAGTGATGATTGCTCATATGTCACCAAGCAGGATAAGAAAGTGTGGTCTTTGGGGAAAGATCCCTCCTGGCATTCCCTGTACTTGATTATGAATGCTGGGAATTTTAATGCCTGATAGAAATAAATGGATTATCAAGAGTCTTTCTGTTGACTTCCATGGGCTGTTCACCAACATCAAGTCAGATAAAGTACCAGAGAGTTAGTTTCTGGTAGCAGGAGGCATGAAGCTGGTTTGAAATAGAAATTTTTTTGTCTCATAAAGGTGACTTTTGTGTTGGAAAGATGAAGTAGGATCATTAGCATGGCTTGGTTAACAGTAGGTAAGTGTGCCAGGTACCCCACTCTTCCCAAATCTCTGTTACTGTCTTTCCACAATACTTCATGTGCTGTCAGGGGCACCCGATCTCTCTAGAGAATAATAACTGTGCAGTGCTTTGCAATTGCAAAGAGCCAGCACGTGACAGAGCTTGTCTCAGTGCTCCCAGCACGATGGACAGAGTGACGGTGGCCTTGCAAATGGGTGGCTTTGTGAAGCAATGGTTTGGGTGATTTTCTTGCAGAAGGGCAGGATTTGAAGGGGGCACTCAGGGCTCAACCTTGTTCATTGTGTGGCTGCACCAGCTTAAGGACTGTCATGGAAGTGCATGAAATTAGCTGGGTATTTCTTTGCTGTATATAACTGGCATTTAATTTATTCTGCATATTAAGTATTTGACACCAGCTATGTGCTTGGATGACTCTGGGATAATTTTATTAGCAAAGACCATGTTACAGATGAAAGGTTAGAATATTATTTTCATGCTGCTTTTCAAGACTAATAATAGGCAGGTAGCTCCAGCAGTTTGCTGTTATTAAACCACAATTAAAATCTTATCTCATATATTCTGGATTTACGTTTAGAGCATCTCTGCTCCTCTATTTTGTATACGAGGCATTCACACTGTGTGCGTGGGGTATCCATATTCATATATAGTACATTGTGCACATTTTTATTTTAGATTTTCAAAGCAGTCTGCTGGATTTGGACATGTTCTATTAACAATAAATAGTTTGATTTCTGAGATAATTTTGGAATATATCTGCTAACCTGTGTGTAACGTTCACCCAGGAATAATGTTTCCAATTTATACCGTGCAACTTTTAGATAAAACAGCTCAGATTCAACTAGGTACTTCAGGCAAATGCATAATTTTAAGCACGTGATTAGTTCTTTTGACTCCCAGAAATGTGTGTACCTGGTTAAAGTGAAGCAGGTGCTTCAGTGCTGTGTGGGCAGAAGGGCAGCATGTTCTAAGCTCTCTGAAAAATATTACAGGAAGAGTTCAAATGGAAGTTTATTTTAGTAGCATATTTTGTAGGTGTTCTTCAGTAATGTGACTGCATAATATTTAGCTGCATGTTGAAGCAAGAGGGTTTTTTCCCTTTTCTTTGGAGTTCAAAAGCCATTAAATGCAGAATAGAAGAGAACAGGGTAGGCCATTTTAAATGCACAGTGCTCTCCAGAGGAGGAGGGCAAGGGAAGGCAGGCTGGTGGGCTTGTAGATTGAGTGCTTTTAGGTTGTTTATAGTCTTTGAGAATTGTACCATCATTAAAATCCAGCATAGGAGCCATGCAAATGACCCATGCAACCAGGACCTCACTTGTTGATTCTTCTGGACAGTAAATTCAAAGGGGAGCCTTGGCCAGGTTGGTGTTACAGCAAAACAAAGTCGGGACACATGCTCACCAAACTTTCAGAGCCAACTTTTCCCTTCTGGTGAACCGTAAGAGGCCCTGAGTATAGTTACATGCCTGTACTTCACCCCACTCCAAGTGGTGCTTCTTCTTTGGACTGCGTGATGTAACTCAGCTGATGGTGTTTTCAGCTCTTGGGCACTGGGAGTTGGTTGTTTCCCAGGTGGTGGTTTGAGAAGGGAGCCCAGGATAAATCTTGTGTCCTGTAGGAAAGCAGCACAGTGCAGATCACAGAGTCATTTAGATTGGAAAAAAAATGTAAGATCATAGAGTCCAACCATTATCCTGGCACAGCCAAGTCCTCCACTAGACCACGTCCCTAACAGAAACGTTCCCCTGTGTGTTGGGACAGTTCATATATGGCCTGGGTGAAATGAGAGTGTTCCATCACTGTGCCATACGTAATGTAGGACCACCGGTTTGTCCAGCTGGTGTAAACCAGTGCTGTCAAAGCTGGTCTGGACTGCTCTGTCCACGAGTCCTCTGAGACAAGCTGGAGCTTGGTGCTTGCAAAAGAAGCATGGCCACACCATATATCCCTGCTCTGCCCTGCTCACTGCTTGCAGGGGACGACACAGCTTAGTGGTCACACCAGCGGCTTGGAGGATGGACGCTGCACGGGGTGGACCTCCTATTAAGCCAGTCTCAGCACAGCTGGGCACTGCAGAGGATCTGAGCCATTGCTTTCCTCTAGCAATCTCCTGAAACTGCCTGGGAACACACTGAAGTAGGACTGACACAAGGATGCCCTCCTGCCCACCCTGTACCGTGTTTGTGTCTCACTTGGATGTCTGTCTATCTCTCTCTATTTCTAATGCTGTCTTAGACCATTTTTTTCTCACCATTCTGAGTTCCCTGGAGGGGTGTTAGATTAACAATTTCTAAGCATGAAACATTTTGTTGCTAATAGAGACGTCAGTATCCATTTTCTCATGTTTGTTGGAAGATTTAATTCCATTTTCCAATCCCAGGGGCAATTTTGCATTCTGATATTTGCTCAATAATTGCATAAAAAATAAGAAAATACTGTTTTTGAATAGTTTTGACTAACATCATTTTTCAAGAAGCCTGAAAAACCCTGGTCAGAAACTCAGTGTCTTTCAGAAAATCCTTTGGGGAGAGACTGTCTGGAGCCTGTAGATGCCAAGCTGAAGTTACCACAGCTGAACCGACAGACTTAGGAGAAATGAGTCTCAGGACAGGAGTTTCAGATGTGCAGGTCAGAGCTGAGATAGTCACGCAGGGAAGCCTGGCAGGAGGATGCAACAAACTCTTGAGCTGCTGGTGAAGAGTATAAATCAGAAGCAGTGTGAGATGCAAAAGCAGCAGCTGCCCCAAAAGGTCTTGCTAGCCCCAAAACTGAATGGAAATATCTGCCTTGTGAGAAAGGGTGATATGATGCAGTAGAACCAGAACTGGGAAACAAAGACACTCTACATGTGCAGAAATCCCCAGGGTGGGCAGCAGTGAGCATTGAAGTGAGCTTTTGAGCCTCAGCCCAGAGAGGAGCTGTGACAGTAGATCTTCGTTCAGTCCCAGTGTCAGATGTCCCCTCTCAGGGATTTGCTGTTAAATGTGTAGTCACAGCCACTTACCCTTGGTAGAAGATTGCAGTGGAAATTCCTGATAGGGAATTTTTATAGTTTCTTGCTCCCCCAGGAAGCCTTAAAGCACAAGCCCATGTGATGTGCACAGCTTTCAGCTCCTCTGCTCCCAGTTAGTTTTTCAAACTCTGATGGTTTCATCCCTCCAAATGAGCCGACATTAATGAGTATATTAGTGCCATCGATTTTAGTCAGTGTGAGTTCAGATAGTGCAGGGAGATTAGTAAAACAGTGATTGAATGTTTTGGTGATCCACTATCAATTCTTAGATACACCCTTTTATACATCTGAGCTCTTAATTCAGCTCTAATATAAGAGCTTCATAAAGCCGGACTTTGAGAAGCAAACCATTATTTACACCCCAGCAATCCCAATTAACACCATGATCTGCATCCCTTCCACTAGTGATACGTTGCACAGCAGCACAGAATAATGCCATTTTTAAGCCCCTCACATTAATGTGTTTCAGATTGGCTTTATCCGTTATGATAAATGAACTGGCTAAATTGCTGTCAGTCTCCAGCTAATTATCCCTTTTAATGGAGTTTAATGGGTCACGGGTGCTGAATTCTCCTAGAAGAGGAGGATGGTGGTAATTGCCATCAAAGTCTGGATTTGGATCTCAAAGCAATTGGAAGGTGTGATAATTTTAAAAAAGCTTGAACGTTTCCCCCACTGTTGATAGGCAGCAGTTACAGCAAAAGTCCTGCTGAAAGTTACTCTGTTGGGTGCTTTTGATAATCAAATTGATTTATTTTAACCAAGGACACAAAAGGAACAGTATTTGTGGGGTTGGGGCACTATAATGGTGTAAACTGGTCAAGGTGCAGCTGCTCTAATGCATCTTAGGCTACAGAGGAGAGAACGGGACATGCATGTGGCCAAGAGAGAGCAAAAGGGAGCTGTTTGCTTCTGTTAAATTGGCTTTGTCTTCTGATGGACCCATGTTGTTGCTTCTGGGATGCCAGGAAGGGTCAATGTCCTGGGATGAGCTGAAGCCCAGCCTGGGAGGAGTTGTGGGCAGGGATGACACATTTTTGTGTCTTTGCTTTAACGTTAGTAAATGAGTGGGAGAGCTCATAACACCAGGCATTTAATCTCTTAATGCTTGTCAGGAAAAATGGCTTAACTTCACCGTTAGGACTGTGAAATCACCTATCCATGGGATGGATGTGCCTGGTGCATTCGGAGAGGGCTGATGAGTGTCTCCAGCAACAGAGAGAGATGCTGGGCTGTGCAAAAGCAGGTGCCACCCTTTCCTTGAAAGCATTGCCTGAGCTAGTTCAGCAATGATTTATATACTCTTAGACCAGGGTGTAGGTCCTTTCCAGCACGATGTGCTTTCCAGCAAGCCATGGGGCAAAGGGCAAGCAAACTGGGCAGAAGCAACACCATCACCAAGTGCAGCTTTCTGCAACTGTGCTTCAAATGCTGCCATTTTGTGTTTCCTATAAATAGACCAGTAATCCTCTTGCCGTTAATTTATCAGATGGTGGAAGAGCAGTCAGGAAAAGGAGAAGATTCCCAGTAGGGTACAGCTGATAAGAAGTGCTGCTACCAGCTCTGCACACTGGTATGATTCTCTTGCAGTAGGACTGGAGAACAGCAGTTTTCCCTCACTCATGGCAGATGCTGTTGCTTATCTTTCACGTTAAGACATTTGGTTTGCAAAGGCATTCAGGATGGGAATGCATCATTTGCAAGGGAGAAGGTTAATAAATGCCAACAAGCATCACCGCTTTCGTTCTTTAGTCATGGGAGGTTGGAGCTCCTCATCTGATGTAAATTGTCATAGTCCCATAAAAACAGTGGAAGAATTCAGATTTACACCAGCTGAAGATTTACGCCTTGTCCTTTGGGGTGAAAGTTGTAGGAGTCTATGATTACTCGATTGGATGAGGCAGCCTGTGGGACTGCAGAGTAAGATAATATGGTGTTACTGCAACCTTAGATGGCTTGAGAGCTTCCACCGGAGCAACTGAGAAAGCTGGAAGATACAGGCAAGATTTGGGATGTTTTAGCAAAGTTAAAGATGATGGGGGCTTTAGTGTCTGTTGGCTTGTATTCCTGTATGTATAGCACTATGGACTAGATCTTCTTGTCACTATTCAGGTGAGCTCTAGGATCACCCAGATAGGTACAAAGGGTAGTGTTTGTCTGGAGGTGCCTGTTTGCTTGTACTGCCTTCTGTTGACACCCTAAAGATTAATTGGCTTGTATGTTATTTTGTATTTGTCTGCAAATATGATGGCAAAATAAATTATGATATGTGAAAGAATACCCTAAAATAGTAAAATCTGTTAATATGCACTTTCCATTCCATGTGGCTCTTGCATAATTTGGGCAGCAGTTTGAATTAATTTTCTCCTGCACTTGCACAGTTGGAAGGAGCTTTGACTGCAAAGCACTAGAGAAGATGCACAGAACATAAATACATTCTTTCTCAGTGTGAGAAAGATCCCCTTATTAGTTCAGTCTGACCTGCAGTGATGAAATGCAGTTTATTTTGGGCCTGATCAGACAAAGCGGTGAGCAGCATTGCAGTTAAAACCCAATTATTTTAACTGACAGACCTCATCCTCTGCTGTCTCTTACCCCATTTCAGCTAGATAGTGGGAAGCTACGAGTGCCAGAGACACCAGCTCCACCGAGTGGTTTTTTCACAACCTCAGAAGCCAAACTCTTCTCTCTTGCTGGACATGCTGCTGAATTACAGGGCTGAGCAGCTCCTGGAGAACAAACCAGTGCTAACGACAACCTAAAAGGGCACGTGTTTTATTGCACATCACACAGCACGGGGATGGAGTCTGCCAGGCAACAAGAGCAAAGAAATAAAGCATTGGCTTGAGGGCTCCTGGTAACATTTTCCAAGGTGTTAATGCATATGGTCTCTAAGGAGATGCTCACACAGAGGGGAGTCTGAAGCTATTTGTGAACCACCCCCTTTGCTTTGGAAGCACGTGCAGTAAAACCCACTGGTGGGCATGGCATGGCAGGGAGGAGGTGTGGTTGCATGGTACTGGTGGGATGATGGGTGTCTGGGGGCAGGTGATGTCTGCTGAGCTGTGGTTGTTTGAAAACAGAGAGGATGAGAGAGCAGAGAGAAGGAAGGGGATGGGAAACCACAGGGTCGCAGCCGCTCAGGACTGCAGCAAAGGGAAGGTGGTTGGGAAATACCCCCACAAAGCACCTTCCGTCCTTTTTCATCAGAAAATTTTGCAGGAAGTGGACAACTTCAGTGAAATCACAACTTCAAAATGCAGTTAGAGAATTAGCAAACTTATTATTTGCCTACTTTTCATTTGCAGGTGAGGCAAAAATGCATAGTTTCAGGAGGTCAAATTTCCGACACAAGAAGTCTAGCCCGTGGTTTTATTTTTGAATTGTGATATGCTGAGAGTTTCTAAGAGGTTGAATTATTTGTGCTATATTCTTTAATCTCTCAGGAAAACACCCTCTCTTACCCTGCCACCAGTACTCCCTCCCAGTTATTAGCAAAGCACAGATTGGGGGTCTGGGGAAGGGAGCTGGGGAGAGAAGAGGGCTTTGCAGGGGACGAGGGCTGTGTCCCAGGGAGTTGGGCATGGACATGGTTCAGTTCATCTGCACTACAGGCTGCTGTGGCGGGATGTGGTGCCAAGGATGGGTTCTGCCCACCAGCCAGGAACAGAAGAGGTGAGAGCCCAGCCCAGCCCTGCAAGGATATATGTTGGTGCTGCCATGCTGGGAGGCTCAGTCTTGGGAGGGACTGGAAGCACATCTCCCATCACTGTCCTTGGGGATGGTGGTCTCTGCCTTAGGAAGAACAGGAGTGTCTTATAATATCTTTGGCATTACAGTTGTTAAAGGAGTCTGTGGAGTGATCACCAGTTAAGTGCTGTGCTCTGGGGATAGCAGAGTCTGCCGTGTGTCTGGTGTGGGGCTGCATCCCCTGATCCTGTGAGAAGAGGGAGGTTCTTGCTGGGCCCACAGGCTCAGAGCATCTTCTGTGCAGTCAGCAAGATTTTTATACTGCAAACTGGTGGGGATAAAGGAGCAAAAGAGAGTATGCTGCTCAAGGGAGAGGCATTTTCTCCAGCATCCTTTCACATACACACACCCATGCCAATAAATCACTGCCCTGCAATACAGCCTTCTCGGGCTTGGCTGCATCTCCCTTGTGGGGAAGGAAGGTTGAAGTGAAAGAAAAATTGATGCTGGTGAAAAGGCTTAAAGAAAGAGCCATCTGCAGATCCCCAGTTCAGGGCACTGTGGTGGTATCAAGGTTGGGATAGGCAGATTGTTCCCAGATTCGAGCTTCCATGAGAGGTGCAAAAGGGGTAAGGGGGGGTTGTTGGTTGGTTGTTTTTTTTCCTGGCCTATTTCTGCCTTGGCTGGGCTGAATCTGCATTGCTCTATAATGCTTGTGCTGGTTTGTGCTGTCTGAAAGTCTTGATGTGGGAGACTGCTCCCTCTCATTGGACCTGCTCCATGGTCAGAGCATCACGCTGTTGATGAGATGCCTGTCCTCAGGCAAGCCTCAGCAACGTCTGATGCAATGGTACTGTGGGGGCAGCTTGATATGGGCAATACAAAGCTGTTGTGTGAAACCATCTCCTTGCAAGCAGCAAGAAGTGCCGTAGGTGCTTTCTGTAGCATCCTTTAACTGCTGACGAAACAAGTTAAGTAAAATAGTCGAATTGAAACTCTATTCTTGCAAAGGTGTTACCAGCTAAATCAAGATCTGCTTTTAGCACCGGGGAGGATTTGAGCTAGCTAATGTGTGTGGTCAGTATTGTAGCCAGCTGCTATCTCAGCTTCTCTCACGTAGACCAGTGTGAAGATTATTTTATGGTTTTTTTTTTTCCCTCAAACACAGCCCACATCCTTGGCTGATGTTCCTGTTTGTATTTCCACCAACTCCAGAGAAGTTCTCCTGGCTTTTCCCAGGTGAAGATCTGTGGGTGGTCAAGGTGACACTGTGCTAAGCACTGTGTGAATGCAGAGCAGGATGGCAGTGCGGTGGAGTGTAAGGTAAGAGCAGGCAGATGTCAGACCCTCAGAGAAGAGAGAGGCAGTGCCCCACTAGAGGGGTGGTTCTGCAGAAAGCAGTGCTGAGGCTGGCTTTCAAGCATGGAAATTATCCATTGCTTTATAAGTAAGAAAGAGTGGAGCATTTAGCAACTACAGGGAGCTACCTCTGACTGAATTGTCCAAGATGCTGAGAAGCCAGAGGAGGAGATGGATGGGCAATGCTTGCACAAGCTGTGGTTCCTTAGGAAACCGAGGTCGTGAGAGCAGTAAGAGAAACCACATAGTAACAGCAACCATTTCTAAGCTTATCAGCAACAACTCACAGGGCCTTGACCAGGCGCGGTGTGAGCCTTAGGGGAGCGTAGTGGTGCAGAACAAGGTCACCTGCCCAACTCACCCCTCAGCAACAGATCCTTCCAAGGCACGGGGTGCATTGGAGGGTGCAGGAGCATCCTGCTGCCTTTCAGGGGTTGGGGGGCATTTGGCTATTTTGGGTTTGGTGTGTGTCTGAAATAATCTACCATCATTTCCATGCTGTGCCTGTACCTCGGTGTGGCTGATGGTGTGAGGACAGGTGTACCTGGCCATGGTGTGGGGCAACGCACCACCTCTCCCATATGACTTGACAAGGTATATAAGTGTTTTAGCTGGGTTTTTTTTTTCGTTTCTTTTTTTCTTTCTCCACCTTCTCTCCCTTCCCCCAGTCCCCTATGAGCTTACGACATCTCCTTGTGATTAAAATAGCCTTTGGTGTCAATGTGGTGCTGAGCAGAGCTGCTGTCACTCTGCCTGCCCTTCATTCGAGGGGCTGCAGCACAAACCCAGGGCAGCTCCTCAAATGTTTGATCCTGGAGCAGATCTGCTGACTAATGTCAGCTGACTACTGCTCTGCAATAGCAGCTTGGACTGGTTTGTAACTGGGCCATAAGCACTTTGTTAAGAACAATTGGTTTATAATCTCTGCTACCTGTTTAGTCTTTCAAGTGGTGGAAAAGTCTCTGCAGAGCAGCTGCAATGGTTTGTATTAATGGTCCCAAAACCTAGAGATGGCCTTGGAGGCATTTCTGGTGAGGCCAGTGAGATTCAAAATGTTGCTCTTATAAAGATTATTACATTAGATTCTGAATACCAGAATAAAAGCTTTAGAGCCACATAATGCTGCAAAACTGTAAGTCCCCTTTAAATCCCAGCCCAGTCTGTGAAGTGGATAGTGCTATACAAATGGTAAAATGTTTGCATTTGTTGTTTGGTTTTGTTGTTGTTTTTTTGTTTGTTTTTTCTGGCATGTTTCCCATAATGCCAGTGACTTGCCTCTTGATTTACAGCATTTGGAAAAATTTAGAAAAAGCCCAATTGTAACGGGCTCCTCTGACATTTTTTTTTTTGAGTTGAAATTCTGAAAATGCTGTCTACATCTGTAACCTTCATCCAAAGGTCTGAGTTTTTCAGGAGTTCCTGTGCGTGTAAATCTCAATGCACACATGGCTCATGGGCAAACAGAGCTGTCAAAAGCTTTAGCAGGCCTTGATCTTAGTCCATAAAGAGGAATTTTCAATATAAGGAAATCAGTTAATTTATTTCTACTTATTACCCTCAAAGAGGAGTTGCTGCTTTGCTCCAACTGCTTTTTAATGTCACTGTTATCTGATGCTAGTTGTAGAATGGATTAAATCCTCTTCTGATGCTTGAAAGGCTTGAGTATTAGAGCTGGGCTTTGAAAGAAGCTGCGACATTTTCGGTCGCTGTCCCTTTTTTATGGGAAACGCTGGGGTTTTGTGCTGCAGGGCTGCAGTGTTGAGTTGGGAAGATGCTGCTCTTGTGAGATCTGCTGAATATCCCTCTCTATGAGGTGCTTTTGGTACCCCCATCTTAGAACCTCTCTCCCATCCCTGTAAGCAGATCCCTCATAGGCCTAGAGATGAAAATTAAAAAAAATTAAAATAATAGTAGTGTGGCTAAAAAGCAGCAAAAATCATAGAAGCCCAGTTTCTTTGTTTTGTTTTTAATTAATGTAGACTTTTGTGAAGCAGAGATTTGCTCATGAAAGAGGAGAGTTTTGTGGTAGGAAGTCATGACACCAGTTCCCTGCTGCGTGTGCTGGTGCTTGGTGTCTACGCTAGGATTGCATCACTGGTGCCTTCTGTTAAATCATGGTTTCCAGTAAATTCCCATCAGCCAGTTCCGGTATTTGGCTGAACCAAAGCACCAGGTTTGACACTCACTGGATTTCAGCAAAATTGTTTTACAGATCTCCGTGCTCAATCCTGCCCTTGTCTATAAGATCTTGGCTTCTTGGTCCCAAAGTCTGGCTGCATTTTCACTGTCCCCAGCTGAAGCCATGAGCAATTCCTCTGCTTGGCACTGATCCCCTCTTGCAGTCTGTGTTTGTGCCCTGCGGGAGCTGGAGCTGAGGACTGACCTCAGAAGGTGTCTGGATTTATGTCTGAATGAGGAGCGTAGGGTGCAGGCATGCTGCACCTCTGTGCTGTGGACCTCTGCCCTGTCTCAGTGTCCCAGGCTGTCAAATGATTTGTCACTGTAGCCTGCAGTACTCAGGGACTGTGCTGGGGAATTTGGCTTCTAGGCTGAGTTTTGCAGCCTGTCACGAGCTTGGTGCTGTGCGGGCTCTGCCGATGCATCTCTTGTGGTCCTTGGAGCAGCAGGGAGTGCGATGGGAGGGATGCAGGGGGGCAGGCTAAGGAGCAGCAGGGCTGTTGCTATCTCCACGAAGGATGCAAACCTTATTGTTGTTTGCATTTCAAGGGAACAGAAGAGCGTTTTTCCATTTCAGGGCTGTATAAGAACATTATGTGCAGGTTGTGTCCAGTGCTCTAGGTGCTGCACAGACGCACCAAAAAACCAGCCCTGGCCGGAGAGGTTATAATCAAGGATCAGTTAGCAGGTGGTTGGGTATGTGAGTGTCTGGATGGAAATTGCAATGTTCCTGATGTTCCCCCAACCCAGTGTCAAGGTTACTGGAGGCTGATATGCTGTTGTCAGGAGGGGGTTAAAGCACAAGCATCTCTCTAGCAAGCAACCTTGCCTGGCACAGAAACCTCCTTCTCATGCTGCTGCAGCTACAGAGAGGGCTTCTGTTCTCCAGGCACTGACATCAGCTGCCATCCGGGACTCGAGTCACACCGGGAGCCAGGCTCGGCAGGCACTGGTTCTTGGGTCCTGCCTCCCCACACCCCCGGGTGGACTCTCCCATGGCTGTTAGACATCACACTTAGTGTGGAGAGGGAGCTTCTTCATGCTTCTGGGCTAAGTGCTGCTTAAACATCTCTCGCTTGGTGGGCCCAAGCCCCTGTGGCTCTGTCCTTGCCAATGCAGCCGCCTGGCCTGCATCAGGTGCTGTGTTTGCAGCTCCAGGACCAGGGCAGGTCGTGAAGCCCCAGTGTGTGGGTCTGGCATCTGCACCCATGTGCTGGAGCTTGTGCTAAGCATTTTGGGTGAGGAAAAGGGGAACGAAGGGCTAGGGTTCTTTTTTATTTTTGCCCTTACATTTTTGTTTACTGAGGAGGAATAGATTAAGTTGAAAGGCTCTGGAAAAAAATCATAATGGAGGAAGAAGGAAACCCTATGAAAAAGTACATTCAGCTGAAGCAGACAGGGCAGCAGTGGATTCCCAGTCTCCTTTTATGTCTTCCCAGTATGATCCTGCATTTAACATTACACAGTACCCTATCAGGACTTGCTCCAAGAAACCTTTCCCCATCCTGTCCTTGGAGGTTTGAGGGAAGTGTAGTCATTGCTTCGAAACAAATGACGACTACTTCAGTAAAAACTCATGCAACAGCATGTCTCCAGAGTGAATAAATATTGAGCCAAATTGCCAATTGCCTTGGAAAGCAAGGGATTAATTTGAAAAAAATCCACTCAAGAAACCAGCAGCAGATATAATTCTCAGCCAGCCTAACACCCTCCACTGTAGCATCAACTGTGAGTGTAGGCAAAGCAGTGGAGAAAACAGGTCCTCCTGCAGAGCTGCCTGTGGTGGGTCCCACTCAGCCCTCACTCTGTACAGCAGCTTTGCAACACAAATGATTTAAATATCAAACATGGACCTTACTGCAGTAAAGACAAGGCGCATCAAAGAGCTGTTTAACAAACTAAAGCAGGGAGGAGGATGCAAGGGGAAATCACAGTGTGTTTGTCTTCTCATTATTTTTTTTTTCCTGCGAGAGGAGCAGGCTTGTGACAGGGACCTGCACGTGGCATCATTCCCATGCCAGGATGTGCTGACGTTTTAGCAGGATGGGCATCATACGACCAGGAACGGGTGCTGCCTTGCAATGCCTTCCAGGAGCATTTGGAGCTACATTCAGACCCAGTGCAGCCCCTCCGAAAGAGTAACGCTGCCTCCTGAGGCTCCCTTAAAAGCAAACAAAGATGTTGTGCCATTTCCCAGCCTTGCTATGGAGACACTGCACAAAGTCACCACCAGAAGGCAGAGAAAAAAAGCTCCAAATGAAAATGCCTTTTAGAAATATCTTTTTTATTTTTATTTTTTTCTTAATCCTCTCTGGGTGGTGGCGAGAGGCCAGCATCTGCTGTTATGCTCTCCAGGAAATTCATGTACATTGCAGTGGCAAAGTGATGGGGTGGTGATGGATCTTACGCATATCTGCTGTAGGAAGAACATCTAGCAAAGAGAAATACGCTGGTGTCTTCAGCTCCCCTAAAGCAGAAAAGCATTTAGGCAGCCAAAAATCATGTGTCCGAGCTGCAGGGGTAGTGGAGGAGGCAAACAAGACATTGGCAGCCAGCTCCAGGGAGGTGGGTATCACCACTGTGAGCTAAAGCTGGATGTTCACAGCTAGTTTCGGATCCAGCTGTAATTTTAACAGCTGGTTCTGTCAGGCTGCCTTCAGCATAGCTCTGATCCAAGCTTCTATAATTAGCCAAAGAGCAGCGGCTCTCATGCAAAAATTAAAGCAGCAGCAACGCTCGTTGCAGGGAAGCAGCATGGCATGGGAGTGAGCTTTAATGAAAGGGGAAAGGGCTCGCTCATTAAATTTTAAATAGTTGAGGTTTGGTCTTTTTTTTTTTTTTTTCTCCATTTAAGCACTTTGTGCAAAATGTTTGGTTAGATTTTTATTTTCCCCTTTGAAAAAGTACATCTAAGAAATATTGTTTCCTTTTGCATCATCCTTAACAGAAATATTTACATCTGTCAAAGTGAAAATGTTTCATTCGTGGTCAGTTTGAGGTCAGTTGTATTTGCTGCACTCATCCAGTTTCTCATGGATGAAATGGCCCAGGACCCTCCTGCCCCTGGATTCCCTTGGCAGCTGAATGCTCTGCCTGTGTTTTGGGACATGCTCTGGATGCTCCCCAGGAGATGCCCTGAACTGTTGCACCCCGCTGAGAGACCCAGCTCACCCAGTGAGTATAAGCTATAAGATCAATAACTGTGTGAAGCACCCCAATTATAATTAGGATGAGTCACTTCTGCCCGTGAGCTTTTCCTATTTGAGGTCAACCAACTTGAAATACTGTATTTTGACATAGCTCAGGCTTCTTGCTCCTGTAACCTTGGGTTTTGACAGTCAATAAATGGATCTATACTAAGTGGAGAGAGCTAAAGAGAAGTATAAGGCTGTTTCTACATGGTTTTGATAACAAACATTTAGGGAGAGAATAGGGGAACCATACCTTTCTATTTCTGATGGCTTATGGAGGTAATTCTCAGTGTCCCAGATCTCCTGGTGTTCCTTGGTGTGTTTATATTGTGCACGTTCATGTGCCCTGTGTAGTGACACGGGACTGAAAGGCTGGTGCATCTCTCTTCTGCTAATAAGAAGGGAGAGACGAGGAAGCAATATGATGATAGCGTACATGAAAAAAAGCTGATTTCATGGCAAATCATCCTCACTTAATTAAATTTCCATTAAAGAATGATCCATTTTACATTGGAGACCTGTGCAGGGCTGGGCAGTTCCTGTCTCTCACCAGATAAAGAACTTTTTTTGTCAGTGAGGTCATGTCTGTTTCTGGAGTTTGCCAAAAATGTAGTTGAGCCTTATATCAACCTCAACCAAGAAGTGTGAGCATTTGTTGATGCTTCTTTCTGACTGACACCAGCCCGTCTCCATCTGCGTTTTCCCCTAGAGCAAGCTTGCCTGAGTTTGCACCTTGAAATCTCTGATGCAGCAGAGAAGTCCGCAGCAGTGGTGTCATCCACACCCTACCTTTTGGATCCTTACAGTGAAATTGGACTGGAAGGTGCCTCCCCGGCTGGCTAAATAGGACTGGTTTTAAAAATATTACTGCAGTTGAGGTGCAGACACAGCAGCTACCTTGAGGAGCCAGGTCTGTTTTCATAACCAGGGCAGCCCTTGAGGGAAGCACTTAAGTGTCATGTCGCTAACAAACAGTATGTCCCCAAAATACCTGAAAGACAAGGAGGCTGCTCAGCAGGGAGTGAACTTCAAACTTTCATGTGTTGCAGGAGCTGGAAGAAGGAATTTTGGTGTAGTAAAGTCGACAGGATTTTTCATCAATGATGTATTGGTACAGAATTTAGCCTTGATTTATGTAATTATGGGAGTTCATAAAGTGGGATCGTGCTGCTCCAGGGGATGGAGGATGATAGTTTTAGAAAATCTGTCCTCGTGCAACCTGAGGTTGTAGCTGTGCTGCTGAGTGCCCCTCCCTCGATACCACAGCTGCTGGAGTATCCTATACAAGCTGATTTCTGGGACAGCTATAAAACCAGCAGCCAGGAAAGGAAGGAGAAATGAAAAAATTCTCCATTCCCTTCATAAAGCAATAGCTTTGACTGTAAACGTGTCGAACACTCAATAATAGATGATCAGGAGCTGTTAGTAGTGCAGCAGATGTGCTCGAAGCCATTTGGATTTCTCTTCAAAGCAAACAGAGGAATGTTCTGTGCATGCAAGGATAGTTTTCCATGATTTATGGTTGCACAGCAGTGCTGTGTACGTGGGGGGAATGCTTTATTCTGTGATGCCCTGGAGAGAGGGTCCTAAACCCATCTGAAGTCAGTGGCAAACTTCTCTGCTGACTTCTGTAAAGCTCTGTTGGGAGATTAAATTAATCTCTGCTTGGTTTGATCTATGTGAGCAGCTGCCCAGGCTGAGATTTTTTTTTAATGGTGTGGGTAAGAAACCCATCTAAAACTATTCAAGGCTTGGAGTATATTTCAGCCTGATCCCATAGCTGTGGTTTGAGGCTCTGCAGGATGCCTGTATGAAATCCAGACCTTCAGGTGGTTCCCAGTGCCTTGCAGTCCTTTCAAGTTGAAGCCTCAGCAGCATGTAGGTTGATGAAATCCATCTGTGGTGCATGCTGAGGGTACAAAGTCTCTTCATCCCCAGATCTTCCGGTGTGTCACCTCTTTGCTCTCTGTATAAAAATTGTGGTTGCACATGAGGCTGTAGGTGAGTTTTCCCTCACCCTACAGGGACCCAGGCAGGACCAGCTGTGTGGCCAGTGCTGGGCCGGAGGTGATGGGTGTGGGATGGGGTCAGTGGTTCCTCCAGGTGCTGAGTGAGAAAGCTGCTGTTCATTTTCCCATGCAGCTTTTGTGCACGTAACTCGGAATGGCTGCAGCTTTTTGGAGGGCTTTTTGGAGTGTTTGTGTCTTGCCCAAGAAGGATCCTGCTCTCTGATTTGAGAGTGGTTTTGCTCTCAAACTTCAGCTTCTGGCAGCACACTGCTGTACAGATATTATTATGACTCAGTACAGTGTGCCTGTCCTTAAACGTTTTCTCACCCAGCTTTCCAGCTAAATCAGGCTTCGAGTGCATTCAGTGCTGGCAAATGGGATGAGCATTGCACTGGAAACCTCTCAGCTTTCATCTGCCTTTCTACAATAAAAGCCTGGCTTCAAAAGACCAAAACCTCAAGGTTATTTACCTGTAACCGGATTTTTTGATTCTGAGCAGCCAGCAGCTCCCAGGTGGGCATGTGGGGATGCCACTTGAAGAGGAAGTTTTTGATTTCCAAGTAAAATTAGATTCCACATTCAATTCTTAGTAACACAAACATCAGACTTCCAGTAAAGACATTTTCTGTTGCTGAGGCTTTTAACGTCTCCCAGCAGATACAATCGAATTGCTCTGCAGCAGCCAACTCTTGTCTTATCTTTAATATGTAAACACTTGCTCAATAATCAAGTTACCATGGAAGTTTTACTGTATTGATGGTCAATTATAAGATAAACTGATAAAAGGGAGGATGTAGCTGTGTTCTCTGTGGTGGACACCAAACCCACTATGTCCGCAGTGGTGACAGGTGAAGACTGGGGAGTTGTGTATTTTGATATTTTCTCCTCACGTTTGCTCCCACAGAGCATTTTCAGGGGAATTGGGTGCTTCACTGGGAGATCAAGAACCACTCTCCTAAAAGGAGTGTTTTCTCTGGTGAGTGTCCTTTGCACCAACTTACCTTGCAGTTGCTTGCCCAGAGATTGTCACTTTGATTTCCCAACTTTCATCCTGCTGATGGCTACCCCCTTGCTCTGCAGAGGCACCTCATGGGTTTTGTTTCTGCCACACTCAGTTGGCTCAAGGGGCAATGTGAACCCATCCAAGAAACCTTCTGGGAGTATGAATGACTGTATTAATGTCTTTGTCACCTGAGAGCCACTCTATAGGGAATCATAACATGTGATTAAAGAAACCGGTTAAAAACAGCTTAGGAAGCTGGATTAGGTACATGATCTCTTATTATGGTTCCTTTTAGCTGACAACCTGGTGAAAGAAGTGGGGTCTGGATTACACGGGGAAACATCAGACCTGACAGGAGTGTTTTCTGACTGTTAGGCTTAGTGGTGTCATGTACGATTTTAATCAGATTTAAATGGTGGCAAACATCACAGGCTTAATGGATTTCAGCTTTATTATTGGGGCTTTGCTTAGAAGCAATTTGGATTTTCAGCTGTGAGCCAGCAATGCAAGTGTATTCACGGTGACATTAAAAGGGACTGGAAACCCAGAGACTGACCTTGCATTTAAATACCACATGTCTAAGTATGGGGACAGACCTCATTTTTCTGTCAACCTCAGGATCTCAATGTGTTGTTAAACTCAGACCCATGTTTTTTCCCTAGAGACAATTTATTTGGCTCCATTTCACAAGTTGATCCAGCAACTGGGTAGCTGAAAAATGACTTTTTCCATTTCAAAGGCTTTGTTGCTGAAGATGAAGCAAGATGACAATGTTATTTTGCAGTGATCTGGATAGTTTTCCGTGCTTGGCTGCAACCTTGAAATTTTCCTACCCATGATCTAAAATGGTCTGTGTCCTCCATTTTAGGGTGTACACATTGGTCTTCTTGACCTTCCCAGCGTGAGGCTTTGTCTTGGCTGAGCCAGTCTGAGGTAATTTGTCTAGAGGCGAAACACTCCCTGGGGACACTGACACCCATATTTCTCCAGAGCCGTGATACTGCTTCCAAATCCAGCCTTCTTGGGCAGCTTTTTGACGTTGTGAGAGATGCCTTGCAAGACATCAATACTGAAGGTGTTGACTTTGCACGGAGGATTAGGAATGGGAAACAGCCTTGTACATCTAGCACTCGGGGACTGACTGACTTGAACTGTCAGGGACAAGAGCTACCATTCCATGACAGTTGGTTGTTGAGGTCTATTCAACTGGTCAGTGCTCCCAGTCCTGCGTGAGCAGGAAGGAGGGAAGAGGGGGAACATTGATGTTTTCAAGTTCCCTTTAGTAGCATGTGGCATTGTTCTCTTTATCAGTAAAGGGAAACATACGTGTTCCTACTCCCTTGGGTGTTCTGTGCCACATAAACCCACCAACCTAAAGTTTCAGCTCCTTCCAGCTCTGAGCTGAGCACTAATGGTTCTGTTTTCCCTTAGAAGACCATGGGAGATGTCTGTAAGGTGTTGTCTCAATCATCTACTAAATCCTGGCTCTGTCTGATGTAGCCATTCAAGTGCTAATTGCCTTTGACTAAGTCAATCATTTGCAGAGTGTGTGGGTTAATTGGGTATTGTGGAAGCAATCAATCTAATCATCTGCTTGCATCCACAGTCGAGGTGCTACAATGCAGCAGGACAATAATTGTTTTATGAGCTCCTGGAAGGCAGCAGAGGCAGACTGGATGGCAGCAGGAAACTGTTCTCTGTAAAATGGCCTTTAGGAAAGGTACTTTGGATGCTAAGTGTGCATTAAGAGAGGACTGATTGATTATGAACTGGAAAATTCTTGACTCTAAAATGTGTGAGCATGAGAAAATGGTTAGTGTGGGTGTTGGACACATGGGAGGTCTTGGGCTCCTTTGCCTGGGTATGGATGAGATGTGATGAAGCTGTATTGTCTTAGAGGAAGGTAAAGAGTTGTCTGAAGGTGGATGAAGGGACATCACTCCCTTCTCACACCTGCAAGTGTGACAATGAGCCATGCCAGGCACCCATCTTTATGTAAGGTACACCAAGAGCTTACCTCTTGGGTGTCCTTCTAAGGGCAAAGAGACTGGTTTGCAGGATCACTAAATACATTCTCATTCTCTCCTTGCTGAGGCTTTCATTTCCAAAGCACTGAACTGTGCTCGAGCAGTAGCAGCACTTGGTGGCTCCTCACCTGGTCTGTGCAGGTGAACGCGTGGGAGGAAGGATCTCCTCAGTAAACCTCCTGCACATGCAGATGGTGACATTTCCAATATGCCTCTATCTGCACTGCTGAACATGTAACCAGCAGGAAGTGTATTTACCCGGAGATGACTGCAGAATTATTTTCAGGGAAGTTATAAGCTCCTCAGCACAGCTGTAGACAGGGAAAAAGCATAAAAGCAAGTTGCTGATGCTGTGCAGCGGAGCAGGGGAGCGGCTGCAGCCTTGACTGCAAGCTCTAAGTTATTTGACCAACCTTGACACTGGGGGGACTACTTTATTTATGGGGAGGACGAGTTTGTCTCTGGACAACAGCAGTGTTTTTACTCCACTAGAAAACTTAGTATTCCTTTCAAATTATATATATTTTTTTAATGCAGATGCTTAAAATGACATTGCAGTAATTGAAATGCCTTGCTTTGGTGGTGTCTGAATGCTACAGGAAGAGAAATTCGAGCTTACAGCAAACCAAGCACTTTACACTGACACAGCCGAACAACAGGTGCACGGTTCTTTTTGAAACACTGTGCAAAGCCCAGTCCATAGGGAAACCTTAGAATATGTTGCCTGCTTCATCCAGCTCTCTGACTATGGACAGCATGGTTTATTTCAGAAGAAATACCCTTCAGACTCTTTGTTTTAAAATAAGGTTGTGACTTTGGTGTCAGTTGTGATGTGGGATGTCAGGGAATCGCTACGCAGCTGCTCCAGATAATTATGCAGTTCCTTAACCTGGCAGAAAAAGTGGGCACATCATCTCCAGTAAGTACCTATCTGCTCTTCTGGTTCAATTAACATCTTACAATGTTAATATAGCAGACTACTCGGCTTCTGACATACAGAGAAGTGGTGATATATACCCTGCAATTTTAGCAGCAAAGTGATGTAGTTGTATTTAAATCTTCTCTGAAGCTCTGAATTAGCATCAAAGCACTTTAACTGCTTGGATGAAAGAAAATCTACTTCCGTATGTGAAGGTGCCCTGCCTGAATTCTAGGAAAATGTAATTGCTCTTGGATTACACACAAAAGTAAATACTTTGTCCTATTTCAGCCTCCGATGCTTTGTCTTGCAGGGAGACAAAGCGGCAGGGAACCACACAGTGATGCATTTGGGCTCGGGTGTAGTATTGGCTCTGTTGCTATGCTTGGGTTTGGATACGCTAACATATTTCTCCTAAAAGCCTCAAACCACACCTGCTTTTACCACAGCCCTAGAAAAATCATGGAAACAAGCAGTTCTGATGCCTCTTTCTAGGTGAAACTGCAAAATAAAGTGCCAAAGAAACTGAAGAGCAGATGTGGTTTAGTTCCATGTTTATAATGCTTTACTTAGGATAACAGAAGGCAAAGTCCGTGCACATTGGTTTGGTTTTTGTTCGTTTGTTCATTTGTTTTTTCAAGCCAGTGGATCTGATTGTCCTCCTTGCAGGAGTTGGCTTTTTTCTTCTCTGAGAACAAGGGCTGTAACCAAAAGAGTAATTTTTGGTACTTCCTATAATCCATATTCTCAGAGACCAAAAAGCCATCATTAGCTAAGCACCATAACAGCTATCTGAGGTGGGGAAGTAGCAATATCCCTCTTCTCAAAAAATGGGGAACTTGAACAAATTGCTGTCGGAAGTCGGATGGAAAGATGGTGTCTACGTCAGATTGTCACGGTAGAAAACCCTCGCCCTGACTTCCTCTGTGGCCTCTTGGGCAGCGAGAAAGCTGGGCTAAAGCACCCAGTGGGTCCTGCCAGTTCTACATGCCTGGCTTGGAGGAGCTCCAGCCACCAGCTCAGTGGAGGTGACACAAGGCCCTGCGGTATCTTCTTTTCAGTCAGCCAAGGTTTTCTTTGCCCCACAGAGTTCTAGCTGCGGCGATGATGGGAGTGTAGAAATGACAATTCCTCATTTTACCTCCGAAACTACATAACAGGTGAAAAGAAAAAAAAAAAACAACATATTTGAGCTGTGATTTCAGGTTATATCCCATTTGTTGGCTAAGTTTGCCACAACTGATTGGCAGTTTTTTGCAAGTGTAACAGGTTTGTGCTACAAAGAAAATGTACAAAAGCAAGCGATTGGTTTTTCTTGGCAGGTGTCTGAATCGATGCAGAAGACTTGACAGCCAAAGAGCAGTGGTGTTAGCAATGTGAGAGTGGTATTTCTAAAGGGTGCTCTCCATCAGGTGTTCACCAGGTAGTTCACCAGGTCACTGTTGGGTGCTGGTGATCAAGTGGGATGATGACAGGTAGCCGTGTCTCTCGTTCTGCACCATGGGAGGGGAATCACACGTGCTGAATGGCCCAGCACTACCAATCCGCCAGTGTGGGAGGGCTAATGCTTGTCAATCTTCAATGTAAGGAGAACAGCCCTCATGAAGATCTGAATATAAAGCAGTTGCTAAGGTAGTGCAGCCCACAGAGATGAGGAAGAGATGGTTTAGTTCTCCGACTCCAATGCCCTCTGGTGTGAGATCTGTTCCCTGTTCTGCCTCCTGCAGTTTTGTTCCTCCACACCTTCTCTGGCTGTGTTTGCAATCCTTCAGATCAGGACGCTGAGGACATGTCTTGCTGACATCCTGTTTGCCTGGGGAACCTGGATGGGTTCATGGTGGGTTCAAGTCCAGCTCATGGTGTTTTGCACTGATCAGTGTCGACAGGGGTGCAGGCAGCAGGTTTGGGCAGAGCAGAGGAGCAGCTTCCAACGATGCAGCCCTGGAGGAAGGAAGGAAGACAGACAAAGAAAAGAAGCAAGCAAAGGATTTATGAAAATCTGTACTGAAGTACAGTGAAATTAGCAGCTGGCTTTGTCAGAGTTGCCAGGAGCAATTTTGCAGAGGTGATCAGTCTGGGAAGAGACTATAGAAAGGGATAACACTTAGTGTTGTGTTGGGGTATTTTGTTTTTTAATTCTTCCTGGGAGTGAAATTTGGATATTGTGTTTTGCCACAAAAGGTTGGCAAGAGAAGATCAAAATGATGAAATGTCTCTAGTAAGAGGGCAGGGAAAGCTGGGTTTCCAGCCCGACTTTGACACTGGCTCGCAGTCTTGTCCTGGGCAGCTCACTAAACCTCTCAGGACTTCCCCCTCTTTGTGCATAACAGTTATGATGCCCATCTGCCAGGGGTAAGCGTTAGGTGAACTTTACAGATTTGCAGTTATTTGAGATCCACTTTGGGGAAACGTAGAGTAATTTTATTCTTCATCCCTAAGTGTTAAGAAAAAAAAAAAAATCACAAAAAAAAAATGTGTTGTGGGGGGAAAAAGTTTAGAAAGGAATGCCTGCAGCATCCTTTGCCAGTCAGATGTTCATAATGAAACACTCAAGATGAAGGAAAGGATGAGACCCACAGCCAAGACTCATGGAGCTGAGCTGCTCTGAGGTGGAGCTGCCGAGAGCTGAGCTCTGTGTGCCTGGCATTCTGCTGAACCAAGCAACCCCCAGGTAGGGATTTCTGAAGGAAAAGATGGGCTTCTTTTCTGCATCACCCTGTGTTTGCATTGTCCTCCTCACATTGTCTCTCCTCTCTCGTTTGACACTGATGTTGTTTCCTCCAACCCCAGCTCTTCAGCCCCCTGCGAGATGTCAGTGTTCCCCAGATGTCAGGCACAGAGAGGTGGTGGAGAGGCTCTGAAACTCTTTCTGCCTTTAGTCGAGTGAATAGGAATGGCTTTTGAAGTACTCTCCTGTTGCTCCAACTGGCTTGGCATTAAAAATCAGCACCCTTCAGGAACAGAAACTGCCTGTCCTCGGTTTCTAAACCGCACGCTTTGAGAGCAAGCTGCTTAACGTTTTGCCATTCAAGAGAGCAGCTGGCGGTTGCCATCCGTCAGAGCCCCAGCAGTATCTCTGCCTCACGTTAAGCAAATCTTGCATTTCATAAATGTATCAGCCGGGCATCACCTACTGCCTGTCTGTCTCCTGTCAGAGACATTATTCCTATTCAGCTCCAGCATGTACAGCCCACTGTAGGGTGTGCAGCACTTTTGCTGATACGAGCCTGGCAGGGTAGCAGCATCTGACTCTGAATCAGTCAGAGCTTTGGCTCCCCAGCAATTAATTCCTACCATGGTGGTGAGACAAGGGCATCACCCTGGTCCCTTTCTGCCCTGTTGTTGGGTATGGTTGCCCTTGGCTGGATTTCTGTGGCTTTCTTGGCTGCTTCCCCTTGTTCAGGCTTCAGATAATCCTGTTCTCTGGGGTTCTTCTCTTTCTGACGCTGCAAGTGTCAGATACTTGTGACAGGACAGGTGGTGATAGTCTTAAACTAGAGGAGGGGAGTTTTGGACTAGACATAAGGAAGAAATTTTTTACAGTGATGAAACGCTGGCCTGGGTTGTAGAAACCCCAACCCTGAAAACATTCCAGGTCAGGTTAGACAGGGCTCTGAGCAACCTGCTCTAGTTGAAGATGTCCCTGCTCACTGCAGGGGGGTTGGACTACCTGACCTTTAAAGGTTCCTTCCAACTCAGGGTACTCTATGATTCTAAGTGCCCTTGGTGGGTTAGCTGTGGATTTTTTTTTTTGCTAGAGAAAGTAAGCAAGCCCACAGTTGAGATAGGATTGAATTGATGGACTGAATTAGCTAGTTCTGCTTTGGGAAAGACTCTCCCAAGCTGGATGGGTGGACTGGAGAAAGAGCTTCAGACTTGTCATTCCTCTGGTGTATCTGATATCGGTCTTCTGGATTACTGGGCAGGTGAACCTGGGTGCCAGTGCACGTGGTGATGATGCTTTCTTTGTGTGGGGTAGAATACTTGTCCTGCACTGGAGGGACGGGGAGGGCTTGGAGATGGAAGGATTAGGAGGACAGTGGCAGGGCATCACTTTCTGGTTGTGGCTGTGGGATAACTGCGGGTTTGGGCTGTCCCAGCACTGACATGGGCTCAGTTGCTGTGAGGTCTTCCTGGCCATGTAGAACAATAGATTTGTGAGAGCACAGGGGGAGGGCACTGCTGGATCTCACAGTGGGAAGAGGTGCACACTTTGCTTGTGCTGGCTCTCACATGAGAGTGAGCTGTAAACACACAAGGGGGGATCCCTGCAGGCTCTGGAACAAAACCACCCGTGCCAGTTTCTGGGTAACAGTGCACGCCCATTCGGGGGGCAGGATGAGGCCCTATGTTTTAAAATATAGCCCTGCTGCAGCATATGCAGAATAAAGAAACAAAGGAAAGGCTGCTGACAGCTTTAAATATTTCCACCACTTCCAGCTGCACCAAGTTATTAGCCCCTTTGCAATGCCATGTGCCAGCCGTTGGATGCACCGGTTGGATTTATGATGCTCTTTGCGATTCACATTCAGCATTAGCAAGAGCATGGGCTTTACCACTGCTTTTATTTATGGCAAACATCAGTGGCTTTGCTTGGTGTTCAGTAAAGGTCTCTTTGAGGATCTGGAGAAGTATTTGACTTCAAGCTTTTTATGTCTAGACAGATGAAACTGGTATTTTGACTGTTGGTAAAGGCATATTTAGCTAGCTGGGCACTTTAACTTTGGTTAGCATCTTTAGTCATTGTTGATATCACTCTTCCTGGCTTTTCTGATTAAATGTGTGTCTATGTGCATTTTTTTTCTTGCTTTAGGTTTTTCTGGCATGGAAATAGTTTATCTTGCTTGTACCTATGCAGTCAGTGTTGAGGAGTTGGCTGAGGGATTTTTCTGCATCTTTTAATGTTTGGTTTAAATCAATCCTGTATGAGGATGGACGAGTGAAATGCAGGTTGAATGAGGAATTTCTGCACACCACTGGTTCGTGGCAGGCAGGTGAAGGAGAGGCTGCCTGCTGATTCCAGAGCCACTTTGCATATTAAAAAGAAGCTTTGTTACTTAACTGAAAGTTGTTATAAAACATATAATTTTTAATTGTAAAATCCTAGCTCCTGAGAGTAAATAAAAAAAATAAAATCTAACAAGTGTGAAACTAAGAGGGAAAGAGAACAATTTTTCAGTGGAACTGTGGTAGAATTATATCTTAAGTAACTGGAAGACAACCATCAAACTGCTCTGTTAATATCTACAAAACTAGTATTGGACAGTTCTCAGGGTTTCTTAGTTTTGAAGCACTTAAAGTAAGAGTGTCAATTAAACTTGTTGAGAGATAAGCTGGGCATTGTGGTTGCTGTAGGAGGTGCTGGCAGCTATCAGCCCTAATTATTCTTCTGATTTGAAGAGTTAAGATTTTTAGATCCTTTTTTGTCTCCGATTCTTTTGAGTTTAAAATTAAGCATGTGTATTGTGGATAGTCTTCTTTCCAAGCAGCAAATCTGCCATGGGGCTGGTATCCAGGGAGAGGCATGGGATGGCCAGCTGGGCTGCCTCTGGGTTTAAGGGACCTGCTTGGATAGGAGAGATACAAGTCTGCCTCAGTGGCTTTCTGAACCAAAGTGCCCTGAAGTCAGTGAGAACTGCAGGTGCTTCCCCCTTTTTTCCATGTGAAAAATGTATTTGTGGCTTGCTCCGATACAGCCACCTGCCCCAAACCACTTTCCTTGCATGCACACAGCCATTTTTCATGTTTTAGCAGCATCAGTAGAGGAGGGCAGATCTTGCCTGCCTTTGCTTTCTCCAAAAGCTACTTATCTGTGTTGATTGAGCACCATCCTTGGCACTGGGGAGCTGCGGCAGGGATACAGCCCAGCTCCTCAAGTTGTCACCTGTATGGCAGCACGGAATGCATGGCAGAGATCCCCCCCTTTGCCTGCCACATTGCCATGTCAGGGCGAGGACATCTGTGAAGCTCAAGCTGTTGGAAAAGAACAAGAGCAGAGTGAGAAGGGCAAATCTGAAGAAGGCGGCCTGTTTCACTCGTATCTTGAGCAATCCAGCCACATGTTTGGTCTGCTTGGTTTTGAAGTTGAAGCTACTATTTTCTTTATCTCTTTTTAAAGACAGCTTTTTTTATCCCTGGTTCTCAGCAATTACTTTCTGCTGCAGGGTACCGAGAAGGATTTCTGTGGAAGAGAGGACGTGACAATGGGCAATTCTTAAGCCGAAAATTCGTGTTATCGGAGAGGGAAGGTGCACTGAAGTACTTCAACAAAAATGACGTGAGTACCTGGGATTGTTCTGTGTGGACAGGGAATCACAACTATAAGAGCATCTTCAAACAAGTAATCCCCAGGCCACCGTTTGAGTTACAGTTTTACGCTTTTCATAAGCATTGAGTCCTTGATTGCTCCAGGGCAAGGCTGCCAGGTACAGCTTACCAGTAATTTTAGTAGGGTTTTCTCTTGGTCCACCACTGCTGTCATGGTGAGACACCCTAACTGGCCAGTTTACTGTTCCTGCCCTGTTGAATCAACAAGGCTTTTCTTAAACCACCAACGAGGGATTTTTTTTCTCAGCTGTAGCTCTACATGATCCAGCTGACATGGGTTTCGTATTTGTGGCTAGCTTGTGAAGAAGGTGTCACTACCTTAGTGGTCACTGGGGTCTGAAACCTTCTCTGCATGGCATGGCAAGTAATCCAGAGGAAAAGGTTCTGTTCCAGCATCAAGCAGTAGAAGCACTTGTCCTTTTCTCCAGAGCACATTTAATTTATTGTGAGAAATGGAGCTATTACCATGAAAATTGCATTTGTGATAAGTGAACAGACACCCCACTATTCTGCACCACGTAATGGAGGAAGACAAGGTGTTTTCTCTGACCTTTGAGGCTCCCCTAAACATCGCAGCTGAGAGCAGCCCAGACTGAGCTGCCAGCCAGTTTTCTCAAGTAGTTGGTGCAATCGTGGTGTGACGATGAGCCACGCCATACAGAGCTGGGGAACATCCCTACAGCCTTCCCCAGGCCTGGCAGGCAGCTTTCACAGCTCGTCTTCTCCGCCAGCGTGGTGTGGTATGGTGCAATTGCATCCCGTGGACAGAGAGAGCCAGTCATTACCGAGAGAGAAGTGAAACTCCCAGCGGCCCCCATTCAGTTGCTAGTGACTGCTCTGGTAGTTTGAAATTGCTTTGCTTCGTTGTTGGCCATAGCCATGGTGGGAACAGCGCTGTCTAGACACGTCCTCTTTTCTGGGCTTTCCCTCTTGTGGTCACCCAGGAGGCTGTGTGCCCACAGCAAGTCCCCAAGTTCCTGAAGAGGTGCTGTCTTCTCCACCAGCTCAGGGACTTCCCTGTGGTTCTGGGGACCACAGCACCACCTTATGACATTCTGCTGGTCCGTGCCTTTGCCCCAAAACTGGTTTCATCAAAAGCCTAATCTTTATTTTTTAGGATGTTTTATTCACATTTGCTAGTTCATTTCTCGGTGCAGTGCTCAAAGGGAGAAACTTTTAGAGATGTTTTGTAGGAAGACTTAACTGTGCTACAGAGTTCAAGTGACCTGCCATAGAGAGTGGAGGTGATACCTGGGAGGACCTGATCACCATTGGATTAACCCATCCAAGAGGTGGACTGTAGAGTATTTGTCCCTCTGAAAATAAAGTTCCCAGTTTGGAGTGCAAGGGGAGGAGCAGTCAGAAGCCAGTGGTTCATGTGAGAGGGTGGGACTGGTGGGTACATGGGCATAGTGCCCCCTGCCAGCCTAGCACCCAGGGCTGAAGTTGACAAAGAATCCTCCTTCTTGGGGATCCTCCATCTTCTTGGGCAAGGATGAAATGGCTGTGGGTGCTTAAGATGCAGAAAGCATCCTGTCCTGTTAGTCTGCATGAGGCTTCTTTGGTCTGGCTGAATGGTTTTCTTTCTTTGATAGTGTTCATCCCAGTGTAACTGCCAGTCACTTAACATTAGGTAAAGAGACTGGAGGAAATCTAGGGGTCAGGAGACAGTTGAACAGAGGCTGAAGCAGGAGGTGTGGTGAAGGTGCTTGTCTTTCTAGCACAACATCCTATCATGAGACTTGGCCTGTCTGTCTTGCTTTTGGGCTGAAACCTTTGTCCCCTTGAACTCTGCTGAGTTTTGCAGCAGAACAGAGCATTTTTCCAGGCTGGCAGAAAGCACTCACTGATGCCTGAGCAAAGTCTCTGATATCACCAGGCAATTTTGTGGGCTGGGACTCAGTTCTTTAGCTAATGGCCTCAATCAAGAGTTTTTACTGGCCAAGTGAACTGCTTTCTGGTTTGAAAGCAAATTTTCAGGTGTTTGCTCACTCAGGTGTGTTTTCCAGGCAAAAGAACCCAAAGCAATTATGAAGATCGAACATCTAAATGCGACTTTCCAGCCTGCAAAAATTGGGAACCCGCACGGACTGCAGATCACTTACTTGAAGGACAATAGCACAAGGAACATCTTTGTCTATCATGAAGATGGCAAGGTGAGAGCATGGAGGTAACAAGAAAGGCTGGATTTTGGGGGTTGATGCTGCTCAGAGCCAGCCTGTGGCACACCAGGCTCTAACCAAGCTGGGAATTGTTAGGGGTGTGTGGAAGGGATGGGGGTACAGGATGAGCAGCCAGATTGGAGTGTGTTCCTCATGCCCTTCCAAGCACAAAGGCTGCAGACCATGTCTTCTGAATAATGAGATACAAGTGGAAGGAATTGCTCTTGCTCTGCTTGCAACTAGACATAGGGGCAGAGGCGATTGTTAAGGCAGGCTCCTTGGTGTCTGGAGAAGGAGATGAGGTGAATGGAGCAATGAAGGGTGAGGGAACTCAATCTAAGGACTTGCAAAAGGGGAGTAAACTGCATTGTAGGAGACCTGAGGAACTGGTTGTTTTTTTGCCTGACTTGTACTTTATAAGATGCAAATCTGCACATTTGTATTGAAATAAATCCCCTTGCTTCAATGCCCTGGTGGCTCTGATGGGAGGTGTGAAGGAGAGGACTCATGGGTCTGGAGCAGTGTTTTGCAGAACTAGGACAGTGGGATGTAGAGACCAAGGCAGTGAGGGGGGTCCCAGCCCTCCTGAAGGCTGTCAGAGGGGTCCCAGCCTGGGGCCACTGTGAAGACCAGCAATTGCCACCACACTGCCCATGGGTCTTGTCTCCATGGACTGCTGTCCATGCAGAGAGTAGACTTGACTGAGTTTGCAGAGGATGCCATCTCACAGCTGCCTTATCATCTCTTTCTTCTCAGATATTTGGGGCTCCCTATAAAATATCAGCAGCCACAAAATCAGAGCCTAAAGCTGTCATGTTCTCATTACAACTACTTTCCTCTGGCCTTCATGGTGCCTTCAGCCTTTGATGTTACATCCCATTCAGCTCCCTATCTGTCAGAGAGGCTTTCTGGGGGCAATCCCTCGTGGACTGGCTCGGCAGGGATTTGTGGATTGTCTCGGTGCGCAGCCCTGCTCCCAGCTGTTCACCTCGGCACAGCGAGCCAGGCAGCCCTGCTAGGGACGAGCAGGCTGTGCTCACAGCACTCACTCCTCTCCAGACTGTGTAGGCCAATAGTACCACCAAAACACGAGATTCTTCACTTGTGGATGCGCAAAGCTGACCTCACCTCTGCTGCTGCTCCGGGTGTGGCGGAGCGGGATAACACCTCTCGTGCTGGCAGGGCTGTGCTGCGGAGGCTGCGTGTGGTTCCTGTGCAGTGCAGGCACTCCTGGCGGGAGGCAATTAGTGTGTCAGGTTGGGTTAATTAGTGGCATTGCCTGATTTTGTCTGTGTGCAGAAACGTGCCTGTAATATTCACGCAGACGTGTGTATGTGTGTATAATAGACGTGCGTAAGAGATGAACGTGTGCCTGTGCTGCTCTATATAGATATAGAAAGGATATCTCTCTTTTTCTCCTCCTCCCGTGTATGTGTTTGTCTAGAAAAAGAAAGCCATGATGACCCCCTAAAACTAGGCAGGTCTTGTGGCTCGGGAGGAAGCGGCCCCGCGTGGTTGTGCCCGTGTGCTTTCTGCTTGCTCTCCACACACTGATTTATTAGCCAGGCTGTGTGCTCCAGTTCAACCCGCCCAGACTCTCACACCCTGCAGCATCTCAGGGTCTCACTCCATGTGTTGTGGGTCCCGGGGAGCTGCTCTGTCAGGGCTATTCTCAAATTTACTCTCCCCTCCATCTGCCCTGCCTGGGGGGATATGCAAGTCCTAAGGCACAGAGCAGGCATCGCTTGTCACCAGGTGCTGCTTTAGCAAAGTCACATGGGGTTGCTCTCAGGTACCTCCCTGGTCATAATATCAACCAAAATAAGAGGAAGAAGTTCTTTCCTGTGAAAGCTGCATCTCACTGTCATGTCCATGTCTGTGGTTCGCAGTCCACTTCACCCAGCTGCGAGGAATGGAGTCAGGGTTTTACTGTTATTTGGGCTTTGGGTTCAAAATGCTGAGTTTCTGCTGAGGGCTTGTGGAAGGGCTTGTGGTTGCTTCTGTCTTCACGTCAGTGGTTTGGCAGGACACGCTCTGATGCTGTCTGATAATGCTTAGGTTGAATTTCTTTCGACTTCCATGAGACTGGTCTGCGCCTTTGGCTGGGTGAGGGCTGCAAGATGATGTTACCCCTGGAGTAAGATCACACCCTTTGGGACTGGAGGCAGCCCTGGGACTCGCCTGCAGTCCCCACTGCCCTTCACACCCTCTTGTGTCCCCCCCAGCAGCTCCAGGAGGTCCCCTTATACCCCTGAGGTGCTGCTCTCCCCAGTCCAAAGTGCATGAGCCTGATTTAGGCTCCTCTATTATATTTCTGGAGTTGTTTTCCTCCTCACCTAATCCTGTCTCTGATCTGACTGGCCTTCCACCAGGACAGGATTTTTACGTTTATCTTTCCATTGAGGAGCTCAGCAGTAACCCAGAGCATTGCATGGTGCTCTCCACTTGGCTCTTCTTCTGCGGTACCCAGAAAAAGGGGGGTTCATCTCTCGAATGGGATAATCACAAGTGTGCATATTCAACCCCTAAACAAGCTGGGAGAGCCCTGCTGCCCAGCAGCATTTGCTGCAGCAAGGCACCCAAAGGGACAAAGGACAGACACACAAAGCGGGTTGCTGTGCTGCCACCCCAGAGCTTCACAGGGTGGGACAGCGTGATGTGACTTGGCTGGACATGTAGTTCCTGTGTGACCTCAGCCTGGTGGCTTCATCAGCTGCTCCGTGTGTCCTGATGGCAAACGTGAGCCTGAAACCAGCCCCAGCACCCTGCTCAAAATGGGCATGCTTGGTGCTTTCATGATGTGGGTGTCTAATGACAGTAGGTGCCTGGAGGGGCAGGGCAAGATCTGTCTTGGGCTCTGACCATTTTAAAAGATGATGTGGTCCCTCATTAGCACTTGCCCACCACCAGAAGTAATGGGACAGACAGGGTGAAGCTGAGGCACCTATTGGAGATGCAGGCTGATCCTCTGCGTGGGGTGACATCTCTGTGCAGACTGCCCGTGTCCTGGAGGCCCCTCAACTGGGCTGTCTCTCCTGTGGCCACAAGGCTGAAGCCAGCCTTCACCTGCCCCCAGATCTCCACCTGGGCGTGGGAGGCAGGCAAGCTGCAGAAGAGGTTTCCTACCACTCTGAGCTCCTGTCTGGGGCTGAAGCTCCCTCTGCAGGACTTGTCCTGGAAGCCACAGCAGGAGAGGCTCAGAAAGCTGCAGTGTGCTGCTGCCATCCCTGGTGTCACCATTGCCCTTAGGATGCTCAGAGGTGGGCTGGGTCTCCAGGAATGGCTACCCTTTGGGGTGCAAACCAAGATCTTTGGATGTTCTCTGGACAAATTAGCAAAGTGCTTTTCCCCAGTGCTCCTCCTTTCCTGAGCCGCACAGGAGTTTTCAGGAAGGGAAGAAGTGGCACGAGGGATCAATCAGCAGCAGTAGAAGGGCTCATTGATTGAGCTCTAGGGATGGATGAGAGGTATGGTGAGAAGTTGTTCTGATTTTTTTTTTTTTTTTTTTTTAATCTGGGGTTGTTGGTCTGAGCCTGCCCCAGCAATGTGGGTGGTTCTGATGCAGGATGGGGACTGGAGAGACACCAAGGTGGCGTGTGGAGGGGGAGTCTTGGTGGCACTGCAAGGAACCAGAAGGAAAAGTTGAGAGTGGAAAAGCCATTTGCAAAGGTGCAGGCAGTAGGTCATTTTTGTCGCTTTCTCTGAGACATAAATCAGTGAAAGGAATCTCTGCTAATGAGCTAATGAGAGGGCACCGTCTCATCTGAAAACTGAACATTTTACTGTTGTCTCCTCCCTCCGTCTGTGGCATTGTTCATAATTATACACATGGAAAGCTTTTAGCAACCGAGCGTTCTGGCTTTGCATACACAGGTGTAGCTTTGTATAGAGGAGGGTGGTGATGCCCCTTCCTCCAGCGATTGCTGATCAATATTCTGAGAAGTAATTGACTGCTGGAAGCCAATGAGGCTTTCAGCCTCTGCTTTTCTTCAGGGTGAAACCCTGGCTTGCATCATGACCAAGGAGGAGACCTGCATATAAATATATACAGTCTCTGTATGAAACACCAGCACTTTAACATTACAGCTCATTGTCCATTACCTGCAGCCTGGGTTGGTCATCATTAACTTCAGGAGCCAGTCCCTCTCACTGATCCTCTTTGTGCTGCTATCTGGGGTTAGCTGCTTAGGGTAGGAAAGCAAGTGGTAAGTAAGGAAAACCTCAGACAAGTAGGTCAGAGTTTTCCAAAACACTGTTTGTGTATATCCTATTATGGTTTTGGTTTGATGTTTGTTGTTTTTTTTTTTTCCTTCAACTTGAAGTAGATTAACAAGCCCAAGTGTTTGAACCTTTAGAGGGTGGCTATTTGCCACCTTTAGACCATTTTTTAGATACTCTCAATTCAATCCTTAAAACAGATCTCCAAAATTACACACACCTTCACGCCTTCACACACCCCCCAGTAATTTTTAAAGCATAAAAAAGTTTAAATCTTGCTGAAGGACAACTTCTACTTTGGTATGGTCTTTCCTATATTACAGAACCTCGCCTGAAATGGTTGACAGTGTTTATTTTAGGATCAAGTCTGGCTCGTTGAACCTGTCCTTGATGTGTGAAGCTTCACGTGTGTTAATGACAGCTGGATGTTTCAGCATCTGTCTCCCCACAGCTCAGCATCCCGATGCAGGCAGCTGCTGAGTCTTCCTTCCAACACCCCTTCCCTTTGCCCACACCTTCAGACTGCAAGGCAGTATCTGAGAGCTCCCTGGGTGGATCACTTAAAGTTAACGTGGCATTTCTCAGTGCAGCCTTCAAAAAGGTGTCCAGTGCAGCGCAAGCTCTCTTTGTCTCACAGGAGACAAATAAATAAGTTTAAAAACAAAGAAGTTTGTAGGAAGTTGTTGGGGAAAAACAAAAAAGGAAATGGAGAGTGATTTTTGACAAGGAAAGGAAGAAGTGGCAGAGCTTCTGGAATTGAGCTGGGACTTCAATACCACTGTGCTTGTCCCTAGAGGACTTGCAGATCTGAATGATAGGCTGGAGCACAAAGATCAAGAGATATTTAGCCACTCTTTTGTAAAACACTAAAGTGTGTTGCTAAAATTTGGTCGGGATTCAGGAGTTCCCTGCATGTCTCACCTGCAGTTGGCTGGTGGCTGCTGCAGGGCCCAGGCAGGCAGGGGATGGAGGTCAGGCTGCAGAGGTGTCAGGCTGCCTTTGCACCCAGCCAGCAGAAACTGAGCAGTGTTTAGAGGGACAAGCTCAATGCTGGGCTCAATATCTCAAATGCTGATTTGTTGTTGGTTGTGCCCATTTGGAGATGTGCTTCAATTCTTCCCTCTGCACAGCCCTGCACGCCTTGCAGCCCAAGACAGCAGCTGGATGTTCTCCATCCTTCACCTGTTTGTGGCTCTCTTTCATTTCTGTATTTTATTTTTTTTTAGGACTGCTGCTGAACTGCACTCTGTTACAAAGCAATGAGAAGAGATGAAATGCAGTGGGCTGATGTTATGTTATGTGCAGACTACGTTTCTCACTATGCTTTTCTTATTATTAGGAAATAGTGGACTGGTTCAACGCCATCCGGGCAGCACGTTTTCATTACTTACAAGTGGCATTCCCTGGAGCCAGCGACATTGATGTGAGTTTTCCTGCAGTGTATTGGGTTTGTTTTATTTTTTTTTCCCCTCTTGCTCATTTTTAGCATCTTGTTAACAAGCTGGAAGGCTCAGAGAGCACTCCATCATTCAGAGTGGTTTGCAATTACTGGGCTGAAATTGTTGCGGTGGGATGTCGAGCCCACGTGCAGCACCTGTTACCACCACCCAGCCTTGGAAGCGACACACGTGCGTGCACACGTGTTCACCCGCAGAGCCCTGAGTATGAGCAGCTCCTGTGCCATCACGCGTGCAGAAGCAGCAAGGGTCTTTCTCCACGATTGTGTCTATAATACTGAAAGCTGAAACAAAAGCTGGAAGGTAGAAAAGATGAAGAGAAACAAATGTCCCAGACCTCCGGGATGAGTTCTTGTGCGCAGGTCAGTGCGGGCCCACGTTATGAATCTCCCTTGTATTTTCCGGGCGCTGGCACCGCTAATTGCGTTACCTTTTGCTAATACAATACTGGAGGCAGCATTAATGCAAGCTGACAGCAAATGCCTTGTGTTGCAGTTGCACTGCAGTTGGTGTGTAACGTCACTGGTGGTTCTTGTCGATTACTGCCTGTTACCTCCTTGACTTTATAGATTTGGAAGTCTAATGGCATTCCCAGCCTCCCGTTATTACCTGGGAGGGGTCTAGTTCTGGGCTGGGGCCAGCTCTGAGCTGGAGGGTGACTCTGTCCTGGCTGCCCATGCACTCTGAGGACCCCCAGAGCCAAAGCCACCCCGTCATAGCAATGTACCAACATTGCCCTAATCCATGGGGGAATGAAGAACAGTTCCACGGCTGGTATCTGATCCCCAGCATTAGACTGGGCAATACAAAAAGAACATAAGAAGATCCTCATTAGCTGTCTGTAGTACAGCTGCTGTGCAGCAAATACTTTCCTTAATCATTTCTAGACCTCTCCATATCATCTACTTATGCTAAAGTTGGTTTGCTCACCTGAGTCAAATTCCTGCCCCAAAAAAACCCCAGTGACCTTAACAGAGTTGCTGTTTGTCCAGCAGTTGGTGAGGGCGTTTATAGGCTCACTGCTGGCAGTTTTGGTGGGAGAGAAGATATTTTCACCTATCATCCTCTTCTCATCAGTTATTCTTTGGAGGAAACAGAGGAGTGTAATGTTTAGCGAGGTTTAATTTACAACCTTGAAATACCGAACAACCCTTCATAGTGTTCAGCTTCAGGAGACCTCTCTGGAGACATGAGGTAGCTCCATCCTGGGTGTTGCCATCATTAGCATCTAATTTATGATTCCTCTGCCCTGTCAGAGAGATGAAAAGACATTAAATTTAATCAGGAGCCAGGTGAAATATGGTAGAGAGGTAAAAATTGCTCACACCACACTAAGGATGCCCAGGCTGCCTCTGCAGCTCCCAGGGCCTGAGGCTCTCCAAAGGATGCTCTGGGGACCCATCTGCAGGGTGAAGGAACCTCTCTGAGCTGAGGGTAATGAGTCAGTGTGCTCAGTCTTGTCCCAGGAGCCAAACACCAAGGCTATGAACTCTGCAGAGCCCTTTGCTGCACATGATGAAGCGTCCAAGATAAAGATGCTTCTGGCTGCTGCAGAACAGCTCTGTTCTGGGCTGTTGTATTTTGGGGTGTCTCTGCCTTACAAGCACACTCCTGCCAGACCAGGGTTGCTGTTGGGCAGAGTTAAGTGTTGCAGGAGTGAGGTTTGGCAAGAGCTGCCCTTAATAACATGCTTAAATGAAAGGCAGGAGCAGGGGTGGGGTAGCATGTGGCCAGGCTCATTGGCCCTGGTTTTGGTGAGGCTCATCATCTTTAGAGAGGCTTTTAGAGGCATCTGCAAAGATCTTGCAGCAACTGCCTCATCTCCACTAAGCAGTATAAAAATATCCCTGGCGCCTGTAGCTGTTGTCAGCAGTATCTGCAGGAAGGGGGGTGCACAGACATCATGTGTTAATGGGGTTTTACAGGCAACTTGTACTAGGGCTTGAGTGAGGAGCTCCCACTGAATCTAGTGGAGGAGAGGCATTGCCAGAGCTGATGGGTGAAGTGGGATTTGGCCTGGGGGCTTCTCCTGGAGGCTGCTAGCTTTGATGGTGAAGTCCTCAAAGATGCTTCATCTTTATGCTCCCACCTCTTCTGAGCACTTTGGAGGAGTGGGAGTGAAGCAGCCAGAGCTGTTGGGTGGGCTTGGGGCTGGGGACAAGCTTGGCATGGGCTTTACTTCCAACTCCCCCCTAGCCCTACACTGCAAGTCTGGTGACCCGCAGCCCCCCCCCCACTCCACCTGACACTGCTCTCTTTTTCTCTCCTCTTCGGTTGTTCCAGCTGGTGCCAAAGCTTTCTAGAAACTACCTGAAGGAAGGGTACATGGAGAAAACGGGGCCAAAGGTAGGATATAAAATGTTTCTGCCGTCCCTTTAAACATGAGTCCTGCTCTGTACGGGGCTGAGAAGGGTCTGCTGGTGGGATAAACTCAGCCTAGTTGGAGAGGCAAAGCCTTAACAATTTAAATGCATTAATGCACTCTCCTCACCTGGGAGCAAATGTTTAAAAAACTCCACTTCACAAACCAGTCACCCCATCTCCCCTCTCACTGTCAATTCCTGCAAACCCACCTGGTATAGCTGGCTGGGACCCTGGCTGTGGTGGCTTATGGTGGTCCAGAAGCAGCCTGTTCCCATCTTCCCCAGCCCATCGAACTCCTCTGAGTGCCTTGTTACTCCTGGGTCATGCCCAGTAAGAGAGGAGCTGAGCTGCTTTGATATATAACCTGGCATGTTTTGACTCTTCAGCAAACAGAGGGATTCAAGAAGAGATGGTTCACCATGGATGACCGACGGCTCATGTATTTCAAAGATCCCCTGGTAAGATGAAGGTGCCTGGGCTGTCTGTTGGGAATTGTCTACAATAGTAAGAGTAACAATAATAATAGTAATAATCTGCAGTGAAGCTCAGGCTGGTGGGAGAGCCAGGAGGGCACTGACCATCTCTGCTAGGTGGACCTGCCTAGTAACACTGGGTGTAGATACTAAAAATCCTTCGGAAACCCTGTGCACCACCTGCAGATTTTTCTGCATCTGGACTTTTGGATCCCTGGTGTTGGTCCCCTGTTGGAGGTGCCACAGGGACATGCTGGAGTGGGGCTTTCTGGGCTGGCTAGTGCTTTGGTGTTTGGCTGCTGCCGTACTTCGCTGAAGTGGCTTCTGGATGGTGCAGGGTGAGTTGTGTCCTGGCTGCCCAGGACACGGAGCTCCCCTTCACAATCACACCTGCCTGACCTCTCCACTGTCTCCTAGGATGCCTTTGCTAGAGGGGAAGTTTTTATTGGGAGCAAGGAAAACAGCTACAAGGTCCTGGAAGGGCTCCCACCATCCACACAGGGAAACCACTGGCAGCATGGGATAACCATTGTCACCCCGGATCGGAAATTCCTCTTCGCCTGCGAGACAGAGGATGACCAGCTGGAGTGGATTACAACTTTTCAGAAAGTTATAAGCCGGCCAATGCTGCCTCAGGAATATGCAGGTGTGTTTGTGGAGAAGGGCTGGCGGGTACTGGTGGGTGAACAGCTGGACAGGAGCTGGCAATGTGTGCTCATAGCCCAGAAGCCAATCGCACTTGGGGCTGAATTCAGAGCTGTGTGCCCTGAGAGGTGCTTGATGCTCCATCCCTGGAAACATTCCAGGTCAAGTTGGATGGGGCTCTGAGCAACCTGCTGTAGTTGAAGATGTCCCTGCTTACTGAAGGGGGCTTGGACTAGTGACCTTTAAAGGTTCCTTCCAGTACAAACCAGTCTGTGACTCTATGATTTGCTGGCAAGGGCCGGAGGTCAGCCTCAGCCCCTTTATTCCCTGTGTTGGAGGACAGGGTGGGTGGAGAGGGCTTGGGGATGCAGCAGCAGCGCTCCTTGCTTTGTGGTGTGAGTGGGGCAGTCTTTCCCTACCAAGGAGAGGAGGCAAAGGCTGTCCAAGCAGAGAGGTGCTCACAGTGGGAGGAGGATGATGGTATCCTTACCTCTTCATCGCCACCCATGTGATGCCCATGGTGCTCCAGGGAGTATCGGCCACCCAGTTCTAAGGATAATCAGAGCCAGGGAGCATCGGCAGGAGAAGGACTATCCACAGGGGGGGCTTGTGCTGAGCTGTTGCTGTCTGCCAGTGCTTATCCTGCTTTTAACTTGATACTCTTTGGTTTGTTTTTTATTCTTTCAGTGGAAGCCCATTTCAAACATAAACCTTAGCTGGGACTGGCTGGGCAGACCTGAGGAGTGAGCTTCTGTTTACAACACAATGTGGTTTTATTTGAAATGTTAAAAATAATGAATAATAATAATAACAGTAATAATACTACTACTTCCCTTTCCCCTCATCATTCACTCGATCATGTTGGAAACCAAGAATGGTGGCAGCGAAATGTCGGAGAAGATGTTGATCCAACTCAAAATTTGGCTCTGTGGCCACTCCACTGGGATGAGTGGTCCCTGTGACCCCATCACCCCACACCTGCTGAAAGGAGTGTCCCACGTGGCCTCGGTGGGATGGTGAAGACTGTTGGTCGCACATCTCAGGGGGACATGGGCTTTTTTCCCCATGAGCTGTCCCTGGGGGCTGAAGCTGAGCCACCCCAGCTCTCTGCCAGCCCTTTCCCTGGGGTCTGAGAGTCCCTGAGTGGTGATGTCCTCATGGGATGTGAAGCACTGACAAGGAAGCACCCATAGTGGTGATGTGAGGAATGGCTGAGCCTCCCAACAGCACTGGGGTAAACGACAAGTAAATTACCCCACAGGGAACACGGAGGTGATGCTGTACCCAGGCTTGGGCTAAACAGGAGTTAGCCATTGGACTTGTCAACCTTGTTACCTGCTTAAGGAAGGGCAGGCAGGCGGGGTGCCCAGGGTGGGCAGAGCAGCATTGACAGTTGGGGCTTCTGGGGGCTTCCCTGGTTGGTCCCGTTTCATAGTGCAGGGGGGGTCACCCCATTTTGGGAGCCCGGTGGGGGGGTTGAACTAGAGGCTGGTTTGCTGCCATGCACCATAAAAGCCTGTCCCAGCCCATCCCTGGCAGACACATTCCTCTGGCCAATGGCAGGTTGCTTCTCCAGACTGGTGGTTGCACTTTTTTTAAAAATTCTCTTAATTTTGTTGTTGATTTTTTTCCCCCCTCTGCCAGAAAAAAAAGAGAAAAAAAGAAAAAAAAAAAAAAAAAAAAAGAAAAATGCTGCTTGAAGTGACGTTTCAGCGCTGTGTTGAGCACTGTAATTCCTGCAGCTGGGGCGGGCGGGCTGGGACCTGCACCACGTGCCGGATTTTTACCCAAAAAAAGAAATCTCCGGTGTCCACTTTAGTACCAGCCCCAGACACGGACCTGTCCGACGCGTTTCTTACGTTGGTGTGTGTAAATGAGAGCATCTCATCGGCTGTATGCATTTGTTCTGTCACTGGTAAGACAACTGTGGTACTAAATGTCATTCGAACCAATAAATTATTATGTCAGAGCTGTGGCTGTGTGGTGCTGGGGCAGGGGAGGGAGGTGGGGTTAAAAAAAACAACAAATGAAAGTAAATAGGTGAAGGTGCTGGCAGAGCCCTGGGGCTGCGGGACTCCCAGGAAACCATCTGCCCCTCACCAGGACTGCTCCGTGCGGGCTGCGGGGAGCTGTGCACACACTGTATCAGGTAAATATAGCTCATGTAAACTACAGCCACCATAACTATGTATACGAGATCTATAGTCTACTTATTTGCTAATATGTGTGTCATATAGTGTATATTCTATGTATCTATTTATGGGATATTCGATGTATGCACACACATATACAGAAGATAGGTATTTCTCGGGGATATAGAACTAAATTGTATGAGAGAGTTGGTGCAGATTCAGTGACAACCGTAAAGTGTGCAGAGTAGCTCTAGCATAATAGAGACTGTACTTCTGTGTGTGTATGTGAGCTGACTAGAGGTCATGTGACCGCATGCCAAGGGTCAGATCAGGCGGTTGCTGGAGGTCGCAGCAGCCTGGACTTGGCAGAGGTGACCACACCTCACTTTGAGCTCTATCTGCAGCTGTCCGGGAAGGACCCGTTCACTGGCAGCCAGAGGCACTGCCATGTCAGGGCTCTTACCGCTGCCAGCGTCTCAGAACACTTACTAACTGGCCCCAGCAACTTCCCTGAAGAGGGTGGAAACCAAAGCAATCTCCAGCCGCTCTCGGCCTTGCACTACCTGACTAAAACTCTGTCTTTATTGCACAGGGGTAGTGCTGCAGCACTGAGGTCCAGACAACCCACAGTCAAATACAGCGCAGAAACCAAAAAGCAAGGAAAGTGAGATCTTGGCCCATAAAACTCTTAAGAAAGCAGCAATATCACGCATCCCAGTATAAAGTGTTTATTTGAGACTTCACAATTAACACAAAGTCTTCCTTTCACTGTCTTTTCATACAGTCGCTAAATTGTATTAATCCCTCCCTCCCCATGCATGATTGCTGTTTATTAATCTAAGCCTTTTTATTTTCATCGTGAAAAAATAAAGCGTCTCCCCACCCTTTCATCTGCTCACTGTACCACGGACATCCACTGTGCTGCATTAAAGAGGAGGGGATGGAGAATGGTTATGCCTACCATTGGGGTTGAAGTTACTTCATTATTGATCGATTTATTCTTTTTTTTACAGGAAGTGTTAAATGAATCAATCACCCAAGAAAAATAAATATATCATAAAGAACCAAAAGTTCTGCAGTATCCCTTTTCTTTACATACAGCTGCAGTTCAAACACATACACTGCTCACAGCAAATCATTTCATTCACTCCAACACCTTCACCTTTACGTATGGTCATGAGCTTACACTGGAAAAGAATCTGTTCCAACAGAGTAGAGCCACTAGCCAGAGGAGGCAGTTTCTATGCCAAATTTTTTACACCTAGGCAATAGAGATCCACAGGGGAGCAAATAACCCGTGTTCCACTGATTAGCTTTTACTCAAGAGCAATTCAATCTTGTGCTTTTCAGGAAGTACCGGCTAAACACCCTCAGCCAGAGCCAGACCGTAAGCAGAGTGAAAGGCAGCATGAATGGCAGGCATGGTACTCACGGCAGTGGAAGAGAGTGCTTGGTATCAATGTCCCTTGGATGTGCATCTCAAATTATGCCACTTGGCTCATACTTGGCAGTACTTTTGGCACCAGCCTCACAAATAAATTATTCAATTGATCACCCTGCCTTTCGAGATCTTCCTCGGAGGTGGCAGAGATCAAGGAAGCTTTCTCATAACAAAGACGGTATTGGGTAGGCCATGAAGTACAAGACCCATATTTATGCTTTATTGACTTACTGTGCAAAAGGGAATACTGCATCAGAAACCGCAGAAGACTACACTGAAATCAAAGTCACCAGCCGCCGTATTGGAAACCTGCTAACCATTGCTCCAATTGGTTCATTTGGCTACTGTTTGTTGGTTTCTTTTTTTTTTTTTACATAAATATTATAGACCAAACATTATAAACATTTCATCAACCATTTCTAAAAGACCGGAGGAGCCCTTTTAGGCGCCAAGAAACAACTGCAGGATTCAAATTCCAAAACTGTCTTTGGAGTCATTGAATCATTAGATTTACACGGCACCTGATGACAACATTCAGTCGAGCTCGATAGGACTGCTATCTTCCTGGCCATCTTCTGTGTCATCATCTTCTCCAGTTCCCATCAGACTGTTTAAAAGATTCCCTAGAATAAAATATAGGACGGTCAAAATTAATAATGATATATTCTCATCTCAAAAACTTTTAACTAGTCTCCTACCATCCCCTTAAGAGTGCAGATTTCAATAATTAAAAAAAAAATTCTATTTTTTTTTAAAGTAAGAGAGTCTCAGCAGGATATTAGTGTTCCCACACTGGCTTCCATTAAGAATGTATTGATATGGGAAGCTGTATTTTAATACTGTTCCTTCTCTAAGAGTAGTACACTGGAAAATTCTCACTAAAATAGCATATTTCTGTGCTAGAGTTGCAGCATGAAAGAAAAAAACCCAGCCAAATGAGGAAAAGACACACCTCCAGCTACAAAACTATCAAAGAACAGCAATGGTCTGCATCACGCTAAAAAAGAACTTCTTGGAGGCAATTATTCAATTTAAAAGTGCTTGAATTGCTGAAAAGCTGTTATTTACACACGGGATCTGTGATGTTCATGTTTTTCATCAAACTTTGGGTATCAGTGCGTTGACATTTGCAGTAAAAGCTTCATCTCCATTTACAGAGAAGCTTAGTTCTTAAGGAAAAACATTTGATTTTACAAAAATAATCCAGTTCAATTTGCTCACATTTCACTTGAACCAGGAAATGAGGGATGAATTTCTCCACTCCCTTTTATTTCTTGTAGAAGAGCACCATTAACTTCTACTTTGGGAACGTGTGTTTTATATCTGGACTCGTTAGTTCTCTACCAAAGTCCCAGACTTGACTTACAGAAAATCAGCCACTGAAGTCTGTGAAAATTAAGCTTTAACATGTAAGATTTTTCTTTACATTTAGAAATCATACCACGATGTCAAGAATTAACCATGAGTCATGCACATACTTCTCCCCTTCTCAAAACTGAAAAGTTTACTACCTTCACCAAAGTAATTTCACATGCAACCAATTCAAATACCATATTCTACAGTAGGGATGGTTTCTAGAGGCTATGAAAAAGATTCTGTATTTGTTAAAACAAATGATCTGTTTCCAGCACAACCGTTTTCTACAAGCCACTGCTCTGACACAAACCTTACCTAGTAATCCTCCGTAGGACGATGTCTGCTTGGGCGGAACACCAAAGAAAAGCTGTCCTATTCTGTCTAGGTACTGAAACGACACAAGATGCAGAACACTGTCAGCTACTTCACTTGCAGGTGGAATACTATGGGCAGCAGTCACACCACACAAGCGAGACCACCGACTCCCATCTACAAGTCACAAAACAGGAGACAATCAGCTATTACTTAACTAATTCTGTAGGTTAAATCCTGTTTACAATGACAAGTAGCTCACCTCATTATACATGGGATCTCTTTTCAGTGAAGGTTGATATTGTTCACACAATACTGTAAATACTGTTAGTTTTCCTCTAGAAATGAAACAAGCAAAAATTTAATCTCAGTCACAACTGAAAAGGAAACCAAGAACAACATGAGAAAAATGAGACTGTACCCATCGACTGCCAACAACAGAAACCAGATGAAGTTTAGCAGTGGTTGAACAAAGGGTGGACCCTTTTCTATTGAAGGATGTTTCTGTGTGTATGTCGTAAAAACAACTGACGCGCTGGTCTTATTTTTTAAGCAGAGAAATCTGCAAAATGAAACAGAGCAGAGCAAGTTAAAAATAAAAGGCACAAGATGGAGTTTTACATGCAGAAAGAAAAAGGGTAGACAAATGCTCAACAATCTCTCCTTCATTTGTACAGAGAAACAATCTCGGGGTTAAACTGATGGCAAAAACTGTAACCGTACATCTCTGGCAATAGTTTTGCTATCAGCTGAGGAAGGGCAAAATCACTACTAAACTATGTTGTGGAATAAGTGAGCTGGGGGATAAGTGACATTAAATATTAATAGAATGAGTTTAATGAAGAACTAGGCAGATTGGATACAGGACAGTTACTAAAAGAGGGCATCAATTAAATCAAAATGTGGGAAGACTGGACACAGTGTAATTCCAATTAAACATGACATTGCCTCTACTGGTCCAGAGTTTACTATTATGCTGAGGTAAAAACCTGGTTACAGACCTCTGTCCTGGTCCCATCCGCTCCCAAACACATCTCCTCTCAGTATGTACCTGACAGTGTCCAAGGACCCTGTCATTTTATCAGCACTGCCTCAAAATAGCACAGCATCAGGACCACTAATAAGTTTGACACACATGTCTAAACGTCTCACAATAAAGCTACACTCTGAGCTCCCAAGCCATCTGTCACCAGTTAAAAGATCGATTTCCCAAATGGATCAAATCTTTGTTCAGGTCCAGTTAATTTAACTGGCAATCTCTGCAAGTCCCATAGGCCTAACGAGACACTTTATCTGGGACAAATGCTGTCAGCAAGCACTGGGAAGGCTGCCACAGGCAGGCTCATTTTTGATCGCAGGCTGGCCTTCAATTCTGTACCCTCATATATACAAGGGCATTGGGCTCTTCTGCTTTACTGCTGAGCAAGGAACTGTAATTATTTTCATTAGAGTATAAACTGCTATATAAGAGGATTTAGTACAGTATTAGAGATATGGGCCAGTAAAGGATGCAGCAGTAGTGCTTGTATAAATACTGACAAAAATGACCTCTTACTGATAACTTCTTCCCAGAATTTGCCCCCTCCAGAACAAAGACCCATAAAATTGTTTAAGAGTCCTACATATACTAGATTGCCATAAAGGATTTCCTACCACCCTGAAGCACTGCAGTCTGTATCAACGAGCTATGGAAAGCAGGACAAATCTGACATGACAGCTCACTGCTGCCAGAAGAGAGACAGACTTGCTCTCACCTCCTCCCTCCCCCCCAACACCTACTCTCTCCCCGAGTCCCTGCTGCACAGTCCTGTCTCCACCTCCTCCTCAGACTCCTCCATGAGCTGCTTTCCCTGACTGAAGAAAGCCATCAGCTGATTAACCACAGTAAAGTTGGCTTTGTCAGCCTTAATTGTACATGTGCTCTGCAAAGGCACCTAATAGCTTCCGTTCCCACCTCCAACAAAATAAATGACCAAGGTAAATGAAAGCCACCAGCAACCCTCTCAAACCAAGAACAGTCCCACTGCTACTCACAGACCAGGGTGACCCAAGACAAATTGTCACTTAGGACAATCAATGAGACTGAGAGCAAGTACTATGCTAATGGTAAATACAGAGCCTACTCAGGTCTAGTCTTGGTAAGAACATCAAGGTAAGCCCTAACTAGACATAAAGTGGTGTTAACAAAGCTAAGAATTGTGCTTTCAGGGTCAAAGAGATTACATGAATTCTTCAGGCAATTAACGCATTTCAGGTTTCAACCGTAATACATTTTGGTGGTTTTTTTTCCCTCTCACCAACCTCACCAGTTCAATACACTAGTTTTGAGATGGTTTTCTCCTATTGTTACCACACAAATCAAGTTTCAGCAGCTCTGGCCAGTTAAACAGTTTCTTTTGAAAAGGATGCCTGGTCAACCCACAGTTGTAATGATCAGACTGGCCTGAAACACAGCATCGTTTCAGCAAAATAGTTAAAAAAGAAAAAGTTAAACACCTACTGTAGTACTGCCTGTGCTACAAACATGTCCACCTCACTGCGATATCCCCTGGATGAGGAGTATTCTACCAGCATATTTGCACATCCTTCACCATCTGTGGAGTGCAAGAAGTGATACCGAGATTCACTATAGTTTTGCTCTACAAAAGGAAAAAGAAAATGGCTTTTAAGAAATCAGTTCATCATGCCTGGATATAAAAACACATTTGTTAGACTTGTACCCAAACAGTTAGTAAAAGGACAACAGCTACACACATGATATATAAACAAGGCAACTTCCAAAAATAAGAGTGGGCTTCTTCCTCTGTAAGTTACAGACAATTTAGAAAGGGAGATAATGGATAGGTTATCCTAAATACATGAACAACTGGTATTAAATAGCTTATTCAATGCCACCAAACACAGCTACTGCTGGGACAAACAGCTTGAGCTGTGGTTGTATCGTTTATCTAGCTGCATGTTGACACTTCATGTGCTATTGTCGGCGCTTAGGAGAAGAATCAAGAAATTCCATATTAGACCATGTGCACTAAGAAGTCAAACAGCACCTTCAGCATCCTTCTTTCTAAGTGCACAGAAGAAGGCATTTCCTATTTTTAGCTTAGCCCACTCTCGCTATCAAAATTAAAATTGCTTCCATATGCTGAATAGAAGAGAATTATTCAGGAAAAAATGGTGTAAGAGACGACAATGATTTGTTAGAACAACTTGAAGAAAAGCAGCTTTCAAAATCACTGCAATGACAAATCAAAACTGGATTTTTGGAATTTAAAAGCTTTGTTTCAAAAATCTGAGCCTTTTCTGATGAAACTCACAAGAACTACAGTCTAGGAAAACACCACATATTTCGCTCTTCAAAAGAACAGTGAAGAGACAGCTATAAAATGCGGATTTTTTACTTCCAGAATGCAAGCATTTCTCAGCTTCTAACTTAAATGCTCTGAGGAAAATCCTCCCTTTCTGGCTGGCAGTAGCCATCATACTAGTGTAAGTCCCATGAGAACAGCTATGAGATTGCCTATGGCGCAGAGAAAGGCAATGAGCTGGAATGATGACCATGAGGTCAACACAGTTATATGAAACCACTATCATCACTCTGCAGCTACTGAAAATTTTAAAATAAACAACAAATAATCCTCTTGCACAGTTATTAACTCATGAGCAACCACAGAATAGACAGCATTTATTCAACTGTTCTCACTCACCTTTGTTAGGTTTTGAACATATGACTTTAAAAACTGTCTATTATCCACAATTAAAATAATTATTAATGCAGTTTTGGTTTATCTCACACTCCATGACAAGTGATAAAACCCCAAATAAATCATAAAAATAACAGCATGCATTCTGGAATAAGTCTGCTGGTCAGTGTCTCAAAAAATACCCAATTACAGAGCCACGGACTGTTTTGGATGCTAGCTGTGGTGTTTCAATCTTTGCCATGTTTACCCAGGACTTAAAAACAAACAAACAAACAGAGAAAAAACACAACAGAAAAGTTCTACACAGCAATTTTCCTTCTAATGACTCAGCCAAACTACCTCAATGTCTAAAGGATCAACCCAGAGCTGTAGAGCAGTTGTGTTTTGGGTTTTGCACTAATGCAAGTTATAGCCCCAGGGCTTTTTTTTGAGTAACATTAAGCTGGTTATTGCAAAAATCACATAATAGCAGAACTCTGTCATTTCCATCCCAGCTGCCTTAGATTATTTCCAAAGCAGATCTCTTACAACATCATACTTTCAACATTTTCAAAACAAAACACGAAAAGCCAGGTGAATTTTCTTACCTTTCCATAGAGTAATTGCTAGTAACTGGTGTAGTTTTGGATGTCCAAGTTTTCCTGATCCCCCACTAGACCATTTCAGTGCTCTGGATACAAAAGCCACTCTTTCAGGAGAATTTGGATCCATTAAACTAAATAATTTAGCCAAGTTTTCTAGAAGCAATAAGATTCACAAATATTTAGCATTAAAATAAACAGGATGAACTGCTGATTCTAGTGCATCTTTAAGATACATTTCAGTTACAGTGCTATTGTGTATTTAAGCTCCCTCAATGGCCTCCAAAAGCCACCTTAAAAAAGAGTGACTTTGAACTTGAGCCCCTTCTCATACATCAAGTCAATCTTGCATCTATCAGCCCACAATATTCATATAATTCCTCCCCAGCCAAAAGCTGAGCCTTGGAGTCAGCTGGTGACAGCTTCCTGGTCTCATTGTTTGCCACAGGACATCACAGAGGACAATGCAGTTCCAAGGAGGGACAGAAGGCTGTAGTTTGGAAAAGCACCACCAGAAGTCATAGGCAGGATACAAAATATCAGAGCTGATCTAAGTAAACAAAGAACAGGCTGTGTCTGTCTGTCTCCTGAAGGTCGCTAACAGGAGTGGTTTGCCCATGTGGCAGCAGTAGTCTGGTCAGGCAGCTCTTAAGGAGGTCTCCCTGAATTGTCTGCCTACTAAATCTCAGTAAAACAAGAGAAATTTCCTTGTGAACAGCTGACTCACAAATACGGTACACACCACCACAGTGCTAGAGTGGGAAACCACCACCCACCAAAGCCTTGGAAATCTCAACAACTGTGCAGACAACACATTACTGCTGCATGGAGGAAAGGACAATGCCACAAGACAGCAATGCTTTCCTAAGTGTGCCAGACACAGGAATCCATTATTCCCCAATAAAGTTTTCCCTCAGCTCATTTCTGTGATGAAGGTAACCCGTGGCCATGGGAGAGCATACAAAAAAGATTTCAGGTTTCAAGACTGTTAAGAACAGTCACTGTGAAGTGAGAGCAGATCTAAAAACCATCAAAACAAGTGCAAAGGTCACCTCACCTAAAAGGTCTTCTGCTACTTTTGCATCTGATTTCTCCAAAGACTCCAAAACCAGCATGGACAGATCAGCAGCACTGTTTTGCTACAAAACAGACGCACACCAGTAGTGATGGACACATCAGTACATGAAAGAAAACATGAACTAGAATTTTCTCAGAGGTAGATTTAATACTCTTATCAACATCTACAGCTATGACATAGTATCAAGCGTCAACCTTCCCTTATTAAAAAATTATAGTATTTTAATGGCATCAAAAGAGAAGCCTCCAGGAAAGCAAAACAAATGCATTTTGGATGCTCACAAACACTTCTGCTTTATGTTCCAGTTTGGCATAATCCTTCTTTAGGGAGAAAGGCTCAACAAAGAGATAAGAGATTACAAAGCAATTAACCCAAATATTTACCATTGAGAATTCACCATTCACCCCTCAAAATCTTGGAATACCCCACCCCACCCAAACCCACATACACAAAACCAGTGACTTACCTGGTTATGACTGAAGAACAGCAAAGCCCCTGAATACATTAGTTCTCTTGCTTCTGCATGTTTTCCTTGTGACATATACCTGGAAACAATACCAAAGCCTTGATAAAAATTACACTTGAAGTTACTTACATTTAAAGGATGAAAGATCACTAAAATTTAAAATAAAGACAAATTATTTTTAAATTAGGTTAATTTCAATAACAACGTAAATGTAACTGCAAGCTATAATTTGTTTTCTGCTCCAGGTTTGGTGGAACACAAGCGAATAGGATGAGAATGAAAACCGGGAGCTTCAAACCTGCTTTGGGCTGAAACAAAGAGAAGGAAATGATCCCAGGAGTCCACCTGAGCAAAAGATGCCAATGCTCTGAGCTACACCCCCAAGACTGTCATATTAGAACCTTTACCAAAACCAAAGTCATCACAGTGAAAGTTTCCAGCATACCCCCTGGACAGCTCACACACCCAGCACCACCCAAGTGACTCCAGCCCACTCCTCACCACCATCTCCTTTCCACTGGTTTAAGTCTCTCTGACCACTACCATTCTCTCCCAGGGGACATCAGCCACATACCAGGCCCCTGCTGAGCCAAAGTACCTTGTCTGAGGGGCTCTAGGAAGGCAACAGCCAGCAAGACCTACCATGCAACACCTCACACAACAATTCATAAAAGAAACAAATCTGGTCTCTCAAACATAATGCTTCTAAACACACCTGCTGCAGCTTCCACCTTCCTCACTTAAGAGTTAACCAAGAAATGAAGAATAAAAGAATTTGTTCTCAAGAGTAACCTCGAGAGCAGGAGCCTCTTTGCCATAGTGATGTGATTGCAGCCTTCTGCACATCATCACTATCAATAACGAAAGGTCTTGGATTGTCACATCTCAAGGTTAGAAATGCAGCTTTCCCTGTAGAAGCACTTAAGGTGGAACTGCAAATACAGTTTCCACTTTCCATTTCTTGTAACCACTTCTCAGAAAGTCTGTTTTCCAAGTAGTTAACAACAGTCAATTCACTTGTATCAGAAAGATAAAACATCAGTTTTACCATTCTGCTTTAGAATCTGCAATATTTTTTTTGTCCTCTACAACGCCAGGTTGTCCTGTGCCCCTGCTTCACCACTCTGCTCTCAGCAGTCAGAGCAGCCTCTCTAAAGCCTCCCGTACAGCAGATCTCACGCACAAGCAGATCTAATGCACGTTCATCCCTGTGGAGTAACAAAGAGGGCTCTGTGGTTCTGGGAGTGAAGTGAAGCAGTCAGGGGAGTGGTGGGACAGTGTGAGCAGGGAGGGCATCACAGTAACCAGAGTGGAAGTCACAGAATGGTTTGGGTTGGAAGGGACCTTAAAGATCATGTGGTTCCAACTCGCCTGCATGGCCAGGGACACCTCAACTGACCAGGCTGCTAAAAGCCCCATCCAATTTGACCTGGAACACCTCTAGGGATGAGGCATCCACAACTTCTCTGGACAACCTGTTCCAGTGTCTCACCACCCTCACAGTAAAACGAGTACACGGTGGATACTGTGCTCTTGTGCTGCATGTGAGATTCCTGCCACACATGACAGTTCCAGGGACAAGTCCTACTGGTAAAATCAGACCAGACAACAAGCAAGGGAGGAGACAGTCCTCCCATCCTACTTACTGTCTTCCAAAAACCCTAAGGTCTTTTATCCCAGACAGTTTACAGAACTGTAATAACAGATGGCATGATGGTGGTTTTTAGGAATAAGTATCGCAATTCAGATTTGAAATCACCATAGGAAATGCTCTTCCACACATTAGTCAAACAGACCAGCAGCTCCCACATGTTTATACTTGGCCTCACATCCAGGTTTCCTTCTAGGCATCTGACTCCGAATCTCCGTGCAGATCCACTTCCACAAATTCTACTTCTGGCCAATTCCCAATGCTATTTGAGAGCTCCTAATCTGAGAATTATTATAGCAGATACTAAAAGATGTTGAAAACAGCTTCACAATATAAAATACATTTAAGAGTTGTAGGGGTTTTTCTTAAAAAACCCCCCGCCACCTTTCATTTAAAAGGATTTTTTAATAAAAACAGCTACTCTGTACATTGATCTAAGTGGTATTTAGAATGAGAGACATTTTCATAACTGGAATCCTGGAACAGATCACTGTCATACCAGAAAAAGTAGCTAGAAGCATCAGAAAAGCAGATCAGTGTAACTACAACAGCAATGTTAAACTTGGAAGTTTGACTCTACCACCAAATCATAAACAGGAGAGCTCCAGCCAGCTGGCCCAGAGGAGCACTGACTCGCTGCTTGGGGTCAGGCAGGAGCAGCAGTTTTCCACCTGCTCTGTGGATCACAGGGAAGGATAAGAAGTCTGCAGGAGGCTGGCTTACAATAATCTTTCCTCCTCCACTTCTTCCCCTCCTCCACCTTCAAAAACATCTCAGTTTATGACTTCTGAAACTCTGAGTCAGGATTTCAAGTTTAACATGCAAGTCATGACAGAATAGCTGTTTTACAGGCCAGTGTTGTTTAAACGAGGAAGCACTGGCTACCCCAGTTACAATTCTGCAGCTGAGATCATCTCACTCCACGTTAATGTGTCTCTGGAAAACTGTTGACATTAACATATGTTTTACTGAGGACAGACAAGACTATCCAGGACTCTTTTTTGGCCTTGGTGATTTTCCAAACAAGTTTCACGGTCTCATTACATCTTTTTTGCCAAGAAGGAAACCTTCTTCCTAGCTGTGCAACTGTCACCTTTTTTTTCTGTTGCAACCCTTCTTTCTCTTGCATTTAAAATGGAAAAGGCAGGATCTTTGGGTCTAAATTAATTCAGGGAGGCTTAAGCAAAGTATGCGAGTTAATACATTCAGAAGACTGGATGTGAAGTGACCTGCTGAGCCAAGTCATCTTCTGCCACTGCAGCCATCACATCACATAATCCTCACTATAAAATAGGCCATGCTTTGTCTTAAATTTAGATTTATTCCCAAATACAATTTAAGACTTAAGGCCCTTGCTGATCCTGTCGGAAGGCTGTGGCAGAACACAACTGCTTCCATTTCACGGTGCTTGGTAGGGCAGGCTATCTAACGTACGCTGGGAGCAGAAGCAGACTATGCACAAGGACTCTCTTCTCCCCACATCTGGCTGCTGTTTTTCCAAGGACACCCACAGGCCTGTTCCCATTACAACTCAGAGCAGCTCCAAGGTCTGCTGACACACGAGGGAGCTACCAAGACTCAGCAGGCAGTTTTCCCACTTGTCCCCCTACAGCACCACAAGTGAGCAATGCTGGGACCAACCAAGAAAGGCACTGGAAGAAATACTTTCATCTGAACCCCTGAAAGTGGCGGTCTACTTTTTAAAATTTGATGAGCAAAAGGGTGACCACCACAAGTTACAGTGGGTGTGAAAAATAAAATTAAAAAAAGGTTTGCAATAAAATCAAGTTTATGACATAACCGGCAGTAGTAATATTTCTGAAAAAAGTCCAGGCCTGCTCTACTTAGTCACTGTCACCTACACAAACATTACACCAACTAGACTCCATTCGAATAAAACTCCTCTGTGCAGTCCTGAGAGCTGAGGGTCACCAGAGGGCAACTACCATGGAACAAATTAACCCTGTTTGTTGGTTGAGAACTATCAAACCAAAACCCTGAAATGATCTACTTTGCATCCAGGTTAATGGCCTGGCAAACCAGGGGATGCTGAGAAGGTGTCTACTCAAGGAGCTCATGGATGGCCCTAGAACCAGGGAACCTGGAACAAGGGAAAAGCCCAGAGCCAAGCTTCCAGGGCATGCCCGGGAGGCACACCGAAGCCATCCCGCCCGGCAGGTGAGGGCCTTACTCGGCCTCCTCGAGTCGCGGAGCCGCCAAGAGACGTTTGGGGACGGAAAGCGAAGTTCAGCTCTGTCCGTGACCTTTGGGAAGCATGATGCAACGCAGCCCCTACACGTCACGGGACGGTGTTCCCCACGGGAGGCGTTGGCGGCGGCAGGCAGCCCTGCCGTGCTCAGCTGCTGCTGCCGCCGCCTCCCCCTTCCTCAGCCGGGCCCTGTCGGGTCGGGCTGGGCCGCCGGATCC